>WNWK01015481.1:0-47729 GCA_009830355.1 Cherax destructor | reverse complement strand
AGACAGATAATGGATTCTCCCATTACCTCTCATGATGTCGTCCAGACGGCTAACAATACCCTTTCATCCCAGCCCCAGGATAACACACCCTCTGCCTCCTATTCCTATCCTTAAGACAAAATTCCTATCCATAAACTTAATCTGACTATCCCCAACTAAAACAATGTTCTTACCTCGACTGGCGGTGTGCATGACGTTCTCGACGGTCTTTGTAGAGATGGTCTTCGCTGGGATGTCTTCACATTCGTCTGATAACAAGGAGAAAGAGTTGCTGGTTTTCACAGCAGTCTCCTGGACCTTCTTCAACTTCAGCTTCGTCCCTTCAGATTCGACTAGCATCCATTCGTTGGTCTGATCATCGGCGACATTGTTCTGGGGATAATCCTTGCATATACCCTTCAAACGTTGAATCTCTCTTCTAGCTTCCGTTAATTCCGCCTTCATTTGGAGATATAGCTGCTCGTAGTCGAGGGAAACCATCATCCAATCTCAGGTAGCTAATAACGGAAGCACAGCAAAGATGGTTCAGTCCACAGAGAGTACACAAGACACGTCTTCGAGTACACAAGACACGTCTTCGCTGAAACTTATCACCATTGAACGTCATGTTGTTCTCCACTGCCCACTGGAAGACACTGCTTATGTCCTCCTGTAATTTTTCAGTGTCTTCTTCCGTAGTGACTTTCATGCTTATTTTAATGTCATCTGCAAATGATGATACAAAAGTGTGCTTTGTGTTTTTATCTATGTCTGCTATGAGGATGAGAAACAGCAGAGGTGCCAGGACAGTGCCTTAGGGCACTGAGTTTTGACTTCGCTGATGCTGGATCTTGCCCTGTTCACTACTACTTTTTGTGTTCTGTGTGTTAGGAACTCAAATATCCATCTGCCTACCTTCCCAGTAATGCCTATGGCCCTCATTTTGTGCGCTATCACTCCATGATCGCATTTGTCAAACGCCTTTGCAAAATCTGTGTAAATCACATCTGCGTTTTGGTCGTCTTCCAATGCCTCCGTAATTCTGTCATAATGGTTCAGCAGCTGTGACAGGCATGATCGTCCCGCTCTGAAGCCATGCTGGTTCGGGTTATGTTGGTTGTGCTGGTCCATGAAGTTTGTAATCTGCCGTCTCATCACTCTTTCAAAGATTTTTATGATGTGAGAAGTGAGGGCTACTGGTCTGTAATTTTTAGCTAGTGCTCTACTACCTCCCTTATGCAAAGGAGCTATGTCTGCACTCTTTAAGGCCTCCGGTATTTCACCTAGATCTAAGATCTTTCTCCACAGAATATTAAGGGCTCTTGCTAATGGTACTTTGCACTGCTTTATAACAATGTTTTTGAACACGAAGAAGTACTTTGTGGAGTAGACTTAACACTCCACACTCACGGCGTTTATTATACTTCAAATGCTGGGTAACAAGATTTTCTTATCTGAATATATTACCATTATAATCATAACTAAGCGCTAAGCCCACAAGGGTCATACAGCGCTGTTCATCTGAACATAACCCAAGGTAAAATAAGGAACAACAATGTTAATATCTTGGTGTGTTGTACAGTAAGTTTTGCTTTGCCTATGTTACAAAAAATCTTCGATATTCTATTTGTTGGTGAAGAATAAGTTAATCTGCCTTTCAAAAAAATTAAGAAGTCAAGGAATTCAATACGTCTCTCTCTGTCTCTGTCTCTCTCTATATATATATATATATATATATATATATATATATATATATATATATATATATATATATATGTCGTGCCGATTAGGTAAAACTGGTCAATTAGCAAGAACTCATCTAAAATTAAGTTCTTTCTAAAATTTTCTCTTATACGTTTAAACATATATTTTTTTCATATATGTTAATGTAATAATTTATAATTTTGTACCAAGAGAAACTTTGAAAACCTACCTAACCTTATTACAACAAGCGCAATTTAATTCAGCCTAACCCAACTAAATATATTTTAGATACGTTAACATTAATTTAATAATAAACAAACACAATGAAATATATTTTTTTCGTTATGTTCAGAATGATTTTTGCGAAATTATTGCATACACAAATTTCCGCTTGCCTTATTCGGCAAGAAGAGCGTTGCTGTTTATATATATATCATACATCCCACCCAATTTAAATAAATAAAAGTACGGCAGTTCCAGAAATTAGGTCAGTAGGAAGAACGAGCTGAGGATTAACATTTTGTGCAGGATTAAGTGACTTATTGTAAACGGAGTTATTGCCTAGGGTTTCCTTAGCTTTGAGAAATAATAAAAATAGGTTGTTAATCAATCATTGCTGATTCAAGAATGTTTTGCTTATACGTGGAGACTGTGTATGTGTGTGGGTTGAACACATGAGTGTATAGTATTTTTGGTTCGGATTTGGCCTTGATATGTTTTTCTCAAATTGTCTTTTAGGTTTTCTTCTTTCCCAGGCATATTCGTTTCTGGTTCTTCTGCTTAATTCCTTGTTTTCCGGCATTCTTTGCCTTCTATATTTTTGTCCATATTCAGTCACTTTCAGCTTTTGCGCCTCTGTTTCACTGGGTAAATCATTGGCTCACTCTGTTCTTTCCATTGCTTCTTTTGCTCCTGGATACGAATTTCTGCTCTGCCTCCCGGCACTTTCCAGCTACATACTCCATCTTATTCCCTGTATTCCTTCTTAAATTTCCATTCGTACTGCACCTTATTAAGGAATTGCTTCATGTTTTGTAGTCTTCTTTTTTAAAATTTGGTTTCTCTTTTCCTTCCCATACCGATTCTTTCTCTCTCCAATTTTGTTTCCACAAAGTATTCAAAACCGAGGACCATTTAGTCCCTAGAACAAAGGATTCTTTCATATTCAGTTCCCTTATTTCAGAATTGCTCAGGGTGAAGGCAAAGATCAGCCTTGATGGTTCATCTTCTCCCGTCTCTCTGTCTCTCTCTCTCTCTCTATTTGCTTGTGTCCCTGAATTGTGGGTGCATGAAGTTCTCCATTATCACATCTAACATCTTAGTCCTCCATGTTTCTGGTCCCCTTTGTGGCACCAGGTTCTACGTGCCTATTTCCTTGTGGTTAGTCTTCCATAATCATCAGCTTTGCATTACTCGTGGGTTTCTCTAGCGACTTCCTCTGTTATATCTATCACCGCTCTGTTGTCACTGTATTCTTCTCTTAGTCTTCTGCGGTTTCATGTCACTGCTATGACCATCTTGGGACCACTCAATCTTGTGACTGAAATGTAGTCTTTTTCTTTCTCTGTTTATTCCCATCTCCTTTAAACTCCACCTGTTTCTGATTAGTAGTAGAACTACACATCTGTTCCCTTTGTTTCTCATAGTGTAATATCCTGCTGGGAAGATCGCAACTGTTATCCCTCTGGGCTTTGTCTGCGGGTGCCTCCACTAATCGTTTCTGCCATCCATCACTTATTTGTTATTCCATCTTCATTGGTGTACCTTTCTTTCAGTTTCATTTCTTTTACTGTGTTCTGGTTCTCAGGTTCCTGGTCTATTGGTTCTTGCCCATGGGTCACGATGTTGGGGAAAGGGGAATAGGTGAGTGGGGTTTGGCAGTAAGAGTGAAGTGTAGTTGGGGTTGCTTTTCTTGCTCTGGGTCAGAATCGTGGGTGTAGATGAGTAATTGGGGAGTTCGGGGAGTAGATGGGTAGGTTGGAGAGTACGGGGGAAAAGAGGGATGGGGAGTACGTGATTTTAAAAGAGGGTTGGGGAAGTACGGGGAAAAGAAGGTTAGGGATTGGGCTGAGGAGCAGTTATGAGGAAGATTCTTGCAATGGTTGCTAAGAGCTGCAACCTGTCGACACAGTGATCAGCAATAGAGTTTAGCCCCGGCTCTTGCTCTCTAAGTCTCTTCCTTTCTCCTCACTATTATCCTATCACCACTCCCACTCATGTTTCCTCAGCTGAGAGTCTGGTCTAGTCTTGCATTGGGAGGGGTGAGGACTGTGCCTGTAGGGAGTGGGGATAGGATATGGCTTGGTGTAGGTTGCTTGTGTAAAACTCTGTGCAATATTTCGAACATCAAGGTGAGTACCTATAGGAAGCGCTTCTGTCTGGCGCTCAGCAGACGGAGGATCAAGCCTCCAAAAAGTCTTACGCTGATTGACCCACATGAGTTTAGCGTTTAACGTGAATTAAAAAAAAATTGTGCAATATTTCATCATATACAGAGCTCTACATAGCTTTATCCATGCAGAGCTTTATGTTTGTGCTTTTGATTATTACATTTTCTCCATGGCATTAAATTATTTCTTACTCTCTACCACTTTGCATCAATTTATCTCAGTAAAATATTTGTCAAGTCATTTAATGTAAAAATTGTCGTCCATAGGAGGCGGAGAGGACCTATGCCCGGGAGAAGCCAGTCAACTCATCGTCCCCTGTCACACCTGCAGATGAACATGCTCATCTACGCCCTGTTATTGCAGCTCCTCCTACCTCCCTGCCGAGGGAGTATGGAAGCACCACTACTAGGTATGTCACATAATTCATTCACTCGTTGTCTGATGTAGCTTTCTGGCTCTTATTTATCCTTCATCATCTGCTTCTCTCTTTTTCACTCCTCTTTCTGTCTGCTACTATAATGAAGGCATTGGTCTGATGTTATTTTCAAGGTCTCGAATACGGTCTTGACATCGCTTCGTTTTCTCCTTCAATCCTCCTCCTGTTTTTGACTCATACTCATCTTTCTCATCTAGTCAATGCCACAGCATTACACTCTATCCCGTTCACATTCCTATCTCGACGATGCCCAGCTACCCTCCTCCAGTAATCAAGATTGCCAGATATTCTTAGCTAAAATGTGGCATGCAGTAGTTTTAAATTTCAAGGGTGATAGATGCCTTGATGCCGGTGAGTTACTCTTGATCCAAGGAAGAAGGCCTATCCTTCCCTTCCTTTGATCGAACCTAATTGCCTACTATTCGTTAAGGAATAATGTAATTATATAATTCAGTGGAGAGTCATTTCTTCACACGACACTGCATTGTTTGACAGTGTCAGTGTAAGTGTCAGTGCCAGTGCCAGCGTCAGTGCCAGTGTCAGTGCAAGTGTCAGTGCCAGCTTCAGTGACAGCGTCAGTGCCAGTGTCAGTGCCAGTTTCAGTGCCAATGTCAGTGCCAGCGTCATTGTTAGTGCCAGTGTCAGTGGAAATGTCAGTGTCAGTTCTAGTGTCAGAGTTACTGTTCTAGCTGGAAGTCTTCAGATGTTTACTGTCTTACACATATGTGATAATTACCATCTTAGCGGTTGTCATTTATTTGATTAAGGAAGAGTTTTATAACATTTCCTTCTGTAAGTTCAAGATTGGCAACAATTTTTTTAGTCCTTATAATCGTTATACGCTAAGATAAATCCTTCAAGGAATAGCTATATCTAGAGTTATATGGTATGAAAAAATCATACCGTCAATACTGTTGTAGTATTGACGGTAGTTTACAGTACTGTAAACTACCGTATTTTGGGGCACATAAGGCGCGCTTTTTTTCCCACAAAAATCTTGGAAAATCACCCACTGTCTAATAGGCTCAAGGTCAGGGTTAAGGGTAGGCTCTGAGTTACATTTTTTTGTTTTTAAATTCCCAGCAACAATAGCATTTGCTACCTCCTCTTTCATACCATTTGACTCTTGTTCGCATTATTGATTGTGCCGAGAAGTGTTCTGTATTTTTGTGTATACTGTTATGAACCTGGGTGGTTATTTTTCATTTTCTTGTCTAAGAAGGTAATTAGTCCATATACTGAAAAATACGGTATATAACTTGTTCTATACGTATGTATACTATGTATAGATTTTCGGGGAAAAAAACCTTGCCCTCAACCCTCTACATAACAAATGTATTATTACAATCAAAACTAAGCGCTAAACCCACAAGGGTCATACAGCCATAAAAATGTAACTTTTGAGAACTCCAAAACAAAGTTTTATAAAAGCTATATAACCTGACCTGAAACTTAAAACCATGGCAGATGGGGGTAACAAGTGCTGGTGGCCGGTCAGAATTCTGCAAAACAAAAATTCTTTATTCTTATCATTTGTAAATGCTCATTTTTTGGAGTAGAATAAGACCTAAGATACAAAAAATCGGATGAAAATTTAACCGCGGATAATGACCCGCGACGCCAACAGCGTCGCGATTCCGGTAAGCTATAATAATAATAATAATAATAATAATAATAATAATAATAATAATTATAATAATAATAATTATTATAATAATAATAATTATAATAATATTAATAATAAAAATAATAATAATAACAACAATAATAATACTAATATTAATAATAATAATACTAATAATAATCTTTATTTCTACAAATTTATGATACAACTTATACAGGCCTATCTGAAATCACTTACCTAATACATGTATATAGAAAGCCCATTGTTATACAGAGCATTTCCGGCAACTTAGGTTAATTTTGTCCCCAGGATGCGACCATCACTAGTCGCCTAACACTCAGGTACCTACTTACTGCTAGGTGAACAGAGACAGCAGGTGTCGTATGGAAAAATACCCAGTGTTTCCACCTATACTGGGGATCGAACCACGGACATTCAGTGTCTGAGCTGAGTGCGGTACCGAGAAATCGGTATTATTTTATGTAATAAAGAACTTTTCCAATCTTTTTATTGTTTAATACAAAATTATTATTTTTACTTGATAATAGATTTCTTGTAGTTCTTTGTACAGAAAACAGACAGAGAATCACTTCATACCCTTTACACAAATTAAATTTTCTCTGTTGAGAGAGATAAACAGAAAAAAGTGAGTGTGTGTGTGTGTGTGTGTGTATTTTGGACAGTGCAATAACATCACTCGCTGTTCATCTTACGCCACACATTTTCTATCAGATTAAAGTCTGGGGTATTAATACATTAATATTTGTATCCCTTAAACCTTCGTTTAATTAACTCTTTTGGATGTGTAACAGGGCATATTATCTTTTCGAAAAAATCGCAGCCGTGAATATCAATTTTGCAATTTTACATGACCCTCTAGTACCTCAATACACTGCCTCATGACCCTCTAGTACCTCAATACACTGCCTCATGACCCTCTAGTACCTCAATACACTGCCTCCCATTCATGGCTTTCTTATTAGGAAGGAAAAACAGGTCTGTTCTTCCCACTGAAAACATCCCACGCTACAGCATTGTCCGAGGGTTTAACTTTTCTCCCGATACTTTTTTTTTTTAAGTACGGGGATTCAGTCCCAGGACCTCAGTGATGAGAGTCGCTCCTCTCACCACTGGTACCTCCCGATACTTAGGGTAGGAGTTGTTGGTACCATAGGGGCGGCGAACTCGCCCTTGCGTACCTAGGATGCACCTTAAATTGGATTCATCACTAAACATCAGCTTACTCCACTGCTTTGGACCTCAGTGCTTGTATTTATTAGAAGCAAATTCCTTTTGGTAGTCGTAGCCTTCGACAACACCGGTTTTACGGCTACATACCGCGAGGGAAGATTGAGGTCTTCCTGCAGCCTGCGGTGTCAGGTCCTCTCACACACGTCTTTGAACTGATCTGGATAGGTCTTCTTTACTTCAGATGACGAAACAGCGGGGTTCTGGGTAACTAGTCTTTTTTGTAACAGATCTGTTTTTACCGAGGCCTAAAGTCGACTAGAGATCTGTTTAGAAGCAGGCACCACGGTGGTGAGCAGGTCACTTAACCTCCGCAGACGCTTAATATCTCCTTGTTTACCCTGTTGCTTCCTTTATAGACACGCTATCTTCCCTCATTGCAACACGTGAGCCCTTTCCTCTTTAAAGCGGTAGCACCCAGACATACTCACAATATAATAACAAAAATACCAGAACAACACGAAACCAAAAATCCACCAAGAATGTAGCTAAAAAAGAGCACTCTCTACCAGTGTTGGACGTGTACAAAGGATGCTGTAGGTTCTGGCAGACTCTATATACTACGCACCCCATCTATACAACTATTAAGAACATAAGAACATAAGAAAGGAGGAACACTGCAGCAGGCCTGTTGGCCCATACTAGGCAGGTCCTTCACAATCCATCCCACTAACAGAATATTTGCTCAACCCAATTTTCAAAGCTACCCAAGAAATAAGCTTTGACAATTCTACCCACTCATGCGCGAGTCCCACTCAAATCCAACCCCTCTCACTCATGAATTTATCCAACCTAAATTTGAAACTACCCAAGGTCCTAGCTTCAATAACCCTACTAGGCAGACTGTTCCACTCATCAACTACCCTATTTCCAAACCAATACTTTCCTATATCCTTTCTAAATCTAAACTTATCTAACTTGAATCCATTATTGCGGGTTCTCTCTTGGAGAGATATCCTCAAGACCTTATTTATATCCCCTTTGTTAATACCCATTTTCCACTTGTATACCTCGATCATGTCTCCCTCATTCTACGTCTTACAAGTGAATGTAATTTTAGGGTCTTCAATCTTTCTTCGTAAGGAAGATTTCTAATGCTATGTATTAATTTAGTCATTCTACGCTGAATGTTTTCTAACGAATTTATGTCCATTCTGTAATATGGAGACCAGAACTGAGCTGCGTAATCTAGGTGAGGCCTTACTAATGATGTATAAAGCTGTAATATAACCTCTGGACTTCTGTTGCTAACACTTCTTGATATAAATCCCAGTAATCTATTTGCCTTATTACGTACGCTTAGGCATTGCTGTCTTGGTTTAAGGTTGCTGCTTACCATCACCCCCAAGTCCTTCTCGCAATCTGTATGGCTAAGTTCTACGTTATTTAACTTATAAGTGCTTGGGTTATGGACACTCCCGAGCTTCAGAACCTTGCATTTATCTACATTGAACTGCATCTGCCACTTTTCTGACCACGAATTAAGTTTGTCTAAATCTTCCTGAAGTTCTATGACATCTATGTTTGAATCAATTATCCTACCTATCTTCGTGTCGTCGGCGAATTTGCTCATATCACTAGTAATTCCCTCATCAAGGTCATTGATATATATTATAAATAACAATGGGCCTAAGACTGATCCCTGTGGAACACCACTTGTTACAAGTCCCCATTCGGATTTAACCCCATTTATGCACACTCTCTGCTTCCTATTGGTGAGCCATGACTCGATCCATGACAGCACTTTTCCCCCAATGCCATGAGCTGCCACTTTCTTTAACAGTCTCTGGTGCGGTACTCTATCAAAAGCCTTACTAAAGTCTAAAATAATAATAAACGTCAAGAAACCCAAGTTGATGGTCTGCACTTGTAAAATATCCCGCCCCCTTTCAATCCTCTATGATAATTATTAACGATCAAAACTAAACGTTTAACCCAACGCTGCAGCGTCGAATGTACGTACTAAAGACCAGCGAGGGTGGGAAATATGCCAGAGGAATAGTCACTAAGGGAAGTGAGGAGCGCTAAAGGGGAAAATGTAATCAAAGTCGGTGTAATAAAGTTATTACTGACCAAAAGTCAAAGAGGGAGTCTATGTCAAAGATGAAGTAAGGGCGTTAGAGCGGTGACGACGCTTTAGGTGTATCCTGCGTGCTCGCTGCTAGACAGGACAGTCTATTAGTATATGGCAAACTGAAAACGAAGCTTGAAAATTCTCAGATGTGGCGCTGGGAGTTTCTCCATGAGATACCCATGAGAAAGACGTGGGTCTCCGATACGAAGACGGGAAAGCGTAGCCTCCCAAACAAGACAGCGATAAGAAGACCAGAAATCTAAACAAGGTTTGACAGAATACAATTTGTTTAGAATCAACTCAGACCACCGTTGTTGTCAACGGTTGCGAAGTTGTCCAGAGATTACTGCAAAACAGTCCGAGAATGGAAGATTCCTTTGTGAAATAAGGAGGTCATGAACAGCTGACCGCGCAGCAGAGTTCACCTGCTCGTTGCCACGAACATCCACATGACCAGGGACCCAGCAGATCAGAAAACATTGTCTCAGTCCTCTATAAATCTTAACGCAGGGCGCAAGGTTTTTTGCCTATAGCACACTTGTATTATACTGCATAGCCTATAGAACATACGATATAGCATATTCAGTACACTACATAACATACAGAATACTATATAACACTCATACATGCAGTTGATCCATGTCCGGTAGTCTTCCGTTTTGTGTTTTATGATTATCATTATTATGATTATCATCACTGTGATGGCATATACAAAGAGGCGTCTAAATATTAAGCAAATAATGAGGGTTCCAAAGAAAATACAGCAGGTCACACTGTTTTTATTAGGTTAAATACATCGTGTCATTAATCTTTGCTTACAAATATACAATACCTTTTGTAAAGTCTGATTTCTTGATTATAGCTTATGTTACCTTGTTGATGTTGAACAGACGTAAACTTAGGATTTCTTTATATAAAATATTTTGCATTTCACCCAAGTTATCGAGATTTGCTTGACGCAACAAATATATCAAAGGACAGAGAAGGACAATTCTTGACTGTCGCTTTTATTCGAATTATAGGAGAAACTGGTCTCGGGCATCATAGACTCTCCTTACAAGAAATGATCTAGTAACTACCAGTGACACAATGCTAACTCATCATCTTGTACAGTGCATCATCCAAAAAATATGTGAACGGCCCTATAAACAGCCAGAGATATAAAACGATCGAGCACAACTAATTACAAAGTAAAATACAAAAAATAATAGTTACAGCAAATGCCATTACGTAATACAGAGATTTCCAGCCGGGGCTTTATTAAATAAGTCACACACACAGGGATTTTCAGCCCAGGTTTCCTTAAACTCAATACATACTTATAGAGATTCCCAGCCGGGGCTTCCTCAAAGGGAGTCCCAGCCAGCCCTTCCGCAAACCTAACTCTCTCTCTTTCTCGCTCACACACACACACACACACACACATGTATATATACATACATATTCATTAGGATCATTATTTTCATTTACTGCAAGTAGAAGTTATATAATCTGGTGCCCAGATTTATGATTAACATAATTGTTAGCTTTTCAGTGTCTCGTTGTGAGGTGCTTGGTGGGGGAGCTGCACCACAACTCTCATTACCACACTAATAATTAATACAGTACTTACCCAGACCCGTCACTCTATTATGCAGTATATTACTTAAAGCTTTAGTGTTAATTATTATTATAATCAACACTAAGCGCTAAACCCACAAGGGTCATACAACTTTAGTATTAATAAGTTTAAATGAGCAGAAATAATGCTATATTCTTTATATACACTCAGGTACTCTGCTCAGGTGGATCTGTTTGTGACTTGATAAAGCTCACTGTGTGGGCGAAACGTAGTCAATAAAGTATTTATTTAATTATACTGCATTTGTGTCTATTTCTCCAAGTCTAATCAGCATCATAAAATGACTGTCAGAGAAGTGACTGTCATTGTAATGGTTGTCATAATGAGTGAAAATAAAATGATTTAATGATAGACATTTTATAATTGACCAGCTTCTTTCTATATATTTTTTCAGTGATATATATAACGTGGTCATCTTATCTATAAAATTATTTTTCAGTTAAAACTTCTAGATAGACTACTGATGTAGTTCAGATTTAATTTTTAAGTCAGGCCTTTGCTTGGGATAGACTTTTAAGTTTTAAATCTCTTGATAGATTTCTTGAATTGCGTGAAAAAGGTTTTCGTTAAACTCTCGCTATAATCTGGTTCAAATTATATTTCATTCACTTCTGCTTAAGGAGTGGTGGAGGCTCGATCCACTGTCCTTTTATAGGCTGTTCAAATATATGTAACAGTGCCAGATGTTACAATTTACTTGAATACAGCAGAAAGGAATTAGTTAATCCATTTATTAATTTTGAAAAAAATCCCTCGACAGGATTAATGTATTCAATTTACCCAATTACCTTTATACAGCCTTTATGACATGTTATTTATTCAGTACATTTCCAAGTTTTCCAGCCATTTCTTTTAAGCAACACTGAGTGTTGCAAGTGAGTGCATTAGTGAGTTAATATTTTTAATATGGTCATGTGAACAAGCGTGTGTGACTACCTGTGTATAGTTACAATTGCAGAACCTGGCTTTCACTCTCTCATTCTCAGCACTTAATTTATCAAAGAGGAATTTAATTAACATTTCCATTATGTCACCCACTGGATACACCGTTATCTTCTGAGAAGCTTTGTAGAGTTAAGAGTTAGCACGTTCGAGTCCACAGCTGGACTCGAACCTGCTAACTCTGTATCAGAGTCTACAGTACTTTACCACGGAGCCAGACCCCAGATAAGTATGGGCGCCTAGCCGAAGCTAGACTATGTTACCCCATACCCCGCGGCACCAGGCTCGTTTTCAAAGTTATTTCATCAACTCCTGCCACATGCAGTGGACAACGAAAGAGATTTGAAATGCTTAACAATTCGCAAACAAGCGAAATTATTTACGAACATTGTCTCTACGTCTACAGCAGGACTCGAACCTGATAACTCTGTATCAGCTCCGTGGTAAAGTTCTGTAGACTCTGATACAGAGTTAGCAGGTTCGAGTCCTGTTGTGGACGTAGAGACAATGTAAATTATTTCGCCTGTTTGTGAATTGTTAAGCAATCGACTGAGAATGTGAAAAAGCACAGGCTTTTTTTTTATGCACTAGAAATAGCGATAGGGCGAACAAAGCCGATTTTTGACGACGTTCCAATACTTTCTTTTCTCATCTTCAGGTCTTCAAAAAAAAAATGAAACATTTACAATTACATACGTAGGTGCAAATTGTTTTGTTTTTTAAATGTTTAAAATTTTATAAGTCTGAAATAAATTAATATTACCATATAACTGAAAAAAACACACAAACTCACATGAGCTCTCATAAGCTTTAAGTCTGGCTGAAAATGGTATACAGAGCTTCGGCGATTTAATGGAAGACCCGCATTAGGAAGCACCTGTCCTTTCTTTCCTGATGAAATCTTACCTAGCCTAACCTAGCTTCTGCGACGGTTATCTAAAAGATTAATACCCGTGTCAGGAAGCACTTACCCTGTTTCCTGACGAACGAAATAATACCAAGCATTTGTGACTCTCACCTCTGTGTCTGAAGGGCAACTGACCAGCACCCTTAAAGCAGTCTCGCTCATAAAGTGGTTTTGCTCATGCAAATGTCATAAAAGATTTACCTAAATGTTCAGCAATTCCGTCACTGAGCTACCAATAAAAGCATCAACAATATTAAGTTGAAAACCAGGTGTACAATAATTTCCTGAGATGTAGAGTGAACCGAGGAAAATTCGTACAGTCCCTGTCTGTGCCTCTGCCTGTGCCTCTGCCTGTGCCTCTGTCTCTGCCTGTGCCTCTGCCTGTGCCTCTGCCTATGAAGAGAGCTATATACAGATCGACCAAGGAGAATGTGTGTGTGTGTGTGTGTGTATACTCACTTATATGTGGCTGCAGGAAGTCGATTCACAGCTCCTGGCCTCGCCTCTTCGCTGGTCGCTACTAGGTTTACTCTCATTTGGCTTCGAAAGCCTTGTCGTAAGTCATCTTAGCGCTATATATGGATCATGCCTCAACCACATCACTCTTCAGTTCGTTCAACTTTCTGACTACTCCAAGGCTGAAGAAATACTTCCTAACATCGCTATGACTCATCTAAGTTTTCAAGTTCCAGCTGTGTCATCGTGTGCCTGTATCCCCATCTCTCAAACAATCTGTCCCTATTCACCCTGTACGTTTTTTAGGTATTTTGTACGTCATTATCATATCCCCTTATTCCTTCTGTTCTTCAGCCTGAGCTTCCTTAACCTCTCCTCATAATATATACTCCTTAGCCCAGGGCCTATTTTCGTGTGTGTGTGTACTCACCTAATTGTGGTTGCAGGGGTCGAGACTCAGCTCCTGGCCCCGCCTCTTCGCTGTCCGCTACTGGGTCTCTGCTCTCCCTGCTCCATGAGCTTTATCATACCTTGTCTTAAAACTATGTATGGTTCCTGCCTCCACTATATCTTTCTCTAGACTATTCCACTTCCTGACTACTCTGTGGCTAAAGAAATGCTTCCTAACATCCCTTTGACTCATCTGAGTCTTCAGCTTCCAGTTGTGTCCCCTTGTTTCTGTGTCCCCTCTCTGGAACATCCTGTCACTGTCTACCTTGTCAATTCCCCACAGTATTTTGTATGTCGTTATCATGTCTCCTCTGACCCTTCTTTCCTCCAGTGTTGTTAGTCCTATTTCCCTCAACCTTTCTTCATAGGACAGACCCCTGAGTTGTGGAACTAACCTTGTCGCAAACCTTTGCACTTTCTCTAGTTTCTTTACATGCTTGACCAGGTGTGGGTTCCAGACTGGTGCTGCATATTCTAGTATTGGCCTGCCGTACACGGTGTACAGTGCCTTGAACGATTCCTTGTTAAGGTAACGGAACGCTAATCTTAGGTTTGCCAGTCGCCCATATGCTGCCGCAGTGTGTGTGTGTGTGTGTGTACTCACCTAATTGTACTCACCTAATTGTGGTTGCAGGGGTCGAGACTCAGCTCCTGGCCCCGCCTCTTCGCTGCCTGCTACTGGGTCTCTGCTCTCCTTGCTCCATGAGCTTTATCATACCTTGTCTTAAAACTATGTATGGTTCCTGCCTCCACTATATCTTTCTCTAGACTATTCCACTTCCTGACTACTCTGTGGCTGAAGAAATGCTTCCTAACATCCCTTTGACTCATCTGAGTCTTCAGCTTCCAGTTGTGTCCATTTGTTTCCGTGTTCCCTCTCTGGAACATCCTGTCACTGTCTACCTTGTCAATTCCCCGCAGTATTTTGTATGTCGTTATCATGTCTCCTCTGACCCTTCTTTCCTCCAGTGTTGTTAGTCCTATTTCCCTCAACCTTTCTTCATAGGACAGACCCCTGAGTTGTGGAACTAACCTTGTCGCAAACCTTTGCACTTTCTCTAGTTTCTTTACATGCTTGACCAGGTGTGGGTTCCAGACTGGTGCTGCATATTCTAGTATTGGCCTGCCGTACACGGTGTACAGTGCCTTGAACGATTCCTTGTTAAGGTAACGGAACGCTAATCTTAGGTTTGCCAGTCGCCCAAATGCTGCCGCAGTTATCTGGTTGATGTGTGCCTCCGGAGACGTGCTTGGCGTTATACTCACCCCAAGGTCTTTTTCCTTTGTCGAGGTTTGTAGCCTTTGTCCGCCTAGCTTGTACTCTGTCAGCGGTCTTCTTTGCCCTTCTCCGATCCTCATGACTTTGCATTTGGAGGGATTGAATTCGAAAAGCCAGTTGCTAGACCAGATGTCGAGCTTGTCCAGGTCTGTTTGCAGCCCTGCCTGGTCCTCTTCCGATGTGATTCTCTTCATTATTTTCACATCATCCGCGAATAGAGACACTTCTGGGTCTATCCCGTCCGTCATGTCATTTACATATACCAGGAATAACACTGGTCCTAGGACTGACCCCTGCGGTACACCGCTCGTCACAGGCGCCCACTGTTAGAGAGTGTGTGTGCACTCACCTAGTTGTACTCACCTAGTTGTGGTTGCAGGGGTCGAGTCACAGCTCCTGGCCCCGCTTGTGTGTGTATGTAAACTGGCATGCTTTTTTTGGTCCATAAGTTGTGCTTTAATGGTAGTTATGTGAATTACGATGATACAATTTTTTTTTTTCATCTTAAAGGACTGTAGAGCACTGAACCGATAAAATAAATACGAAAACAAAATATTTATGACTTTTTACATTCTGGCAAATTATTAACAAGTTTCCCCTTCTGTAATTAACAAGTGAAAATGTATTCCGAACATGTAAAAAAATCTAAAAAATAATTATATCATTGCATTTCTACGTTTGCACTGCTTATAAGAGATTTTTTTGATAATTTCTTTCAGAATTTGTCTATGAAAGATGGCTACAGTGTGTAGAAAGTGTTTTGGCGCTCCCCTCCATTGAGGTTCAGTGAATCAAGCCTGATTGTCTTCCAGTACCCCTAGGGCCTAGGGGGACTGCGCTCTATGAACCCTATGGGTTTAGCGTACCCTTCTATGACTGTAATAGTAATGCGTTTTGGCATTGTTTCGCATCATTGTTTCCTGCTTTACTGTGGGTTCAGTTCTACTTGCTGGCTCCTCTTAAAAAGATGTTGATCTTCAGCTCCTGGGTCTTTCGAGGGGTGTTAAGCTACAAGTGCCAGACTTTCCGAATGTGTTGAGCCAAAGCTCTTGAGCCTCCTCAGCTTATTTATCTCCAGCTCCCAGCTCCTTTCGGTGAGCTGAGCTCCTTGGTCTCTTGAGGGTATAGAGGCACAGTACATCCGTCTCTTAAGGGTTCTGAGGAAGATTTAGTATGACTGGTGCGCACTGAGGTACAGTGGGCTGAGGTTATGTGACACGGGAACAACTTTCTCGAATCATGCAGTGACCCAAACCCGTCTAGAACAGAAGACGAAGGAGAGGTAGAAAGAAAGAATGCAATTTCCAAGAAAATTCATGCGGAGATAATTAAGAACCAGTCTCTCTAATATGCGAAGACAAAGGAGGATTCTAATCCTCTTTCGTCTTGGAGATGTTGGGGTTGGTACTAATAATTAGGTCGAGGATGGCTTTAGCCCAGAGTGAAGTGTGTGCCTGTGTGGAGGACGTCGTTAGGAAAGTGGCATTAAGCTCTTCTTGTGTGTGGATAGTGTCGACGGGAAGGAAACTTCAACCATCCCTTGTACCCAGAGGCTGCCTAGTGAGCATCAACGACCGCTTGAACCCTGAGGTTACCTAGTGAGCATCAACGACACCTTGTACCCTGAGGTTACCTAGTGAGCATCAACGACACCTTGTACCCTGAAGCTGCCTAGTGAGCATCAACGACCGCTTGAACCTTGAGGTTACCTAGTGAGCATCAACGACACCTTGTACCCTGAAGCTGCCTAGTGAGCATCAACGACCGCTTGAACCCTGAGGTTACCTAGTGAGCATCAACGACACCTTGTACCCTGAGGCTGCCTAGTGAGCATCAACGACCGCTTGAACCCTGAGGTTACTTAGTGAGCATCAACGACACCTTGTACCCGGAGACTGTATAGTGAGCATAAACCATCCCTTGTACCCGGAGGCTGTCTAGTGAGCATGAACCACACCTTGTACCCGGAGGCTGTCTACTGAACATCAACAACACCTTGCTCCCGGAGGCTGTCTAGTGAGCATCAACCACCCCTTGTACCCGGAGGCTGCCTAGTGAGCATCAACCACACCTTGTACCCAGAGGCTGTCTAGTGAGCATCAACCACACCTTGTACCCAGAGGCTGTCTAGTGAGCATCAACCACACCTTGTACCCGGAGGCTGTCTAGTGGGCATCAGCCACACCTTGTACCCAGAGGTTGTCTAGTGAACATCAATCATCCCTTGTACCCGGAGGCTGTCTAGTGAGCATCAACCATCCCTTGTACCCGGAGTCTGTCTAGTATCAACCACCAACTGTACCCGGAGGCTGTCTAGTGAGCATCAACCACCCCTCGTACCTGGAGGCTGTCTTGTGAGCACCAACCATCCCTTGTACCCGGAGGCTGTCTAGTGAGCATCAACCATCCCTTGTACCCGGAGGCTGTCTAGTGAGTATCAACCACCAACTGTACCCGGAGGCTGTCTAGTGAGCATCAACCACCCCTTGTACCCGGAGGCTGCCTAGTATGCATGACTCACACCTTGTATTCGGAGGCTGTCTAGTATCAATCACACCTTGTACCCGGAGGCTGTCTAGTGAACATCAACCATTTCTTGTTCCCGGTGGCTGCCGAGTGAGCATCAACGACACTTTGTACCCGGAGGCTGCCGAGTGAGCATCACCCACACCTTGTTCCCGAAATCTGCCGAGTGAGGATCAACCACACCCTGTGCAATGAGGGCATCTATCAGAGGGAGCATAAAGTACTAAATATGTGCCAAATATGTTGGGTAGGAGTGAGCATCAATCACTTCTTATGGCTTGAGAATGTCTGGTGAGTAAAGCCATCAAGCACTCATTGTTCCTGGATGATGTCTACCGGGTAGAAGCATCCAGCACTCCATGCTCCTGGAGGGTGACGAGGAACAGACTATCTTAACTACTGACAACATGGCACATGGCAAGTTTTCAACATGGCCTTGAAAACTTGAAATGTGACATATATGAGCAGCGCGTAGTGGCTGCCTGTTTTCTCTTTGCGCGGCACACTATTTTACTGTCATTTAACTTATATTTATAGCTTTTCAGCTGTAACCTAACCTTCCTAACCCAACATAATTCAGAAATGGACTGCAGATCCAGTGTAAAACTTATTCGGAAGACGGGTTGTGAGTGGAAGAGTTCAACCACTCCTTGTGCCTGGCGGGTGTCGAATGAGAGGGTTCATCCACTTCTCACAATGAGTGAAGGGTGAATATGATAATGGAATACAATACCGACAAGTTGATAAATAAGACATATGTGCAACAGTTGGGTATCTTTATTCCGAAACGATACGCCCTCTCAATGATTACAATCTTCTACCAGTGGGCTCCACCTCTCCTATCGTCAAGATTATCAGCACCTCACGTTTAACAGGATACAAGTCTCCATACTGTTGTTTCAGGTTCACATTGTTCCAGACTATGGAGCAATAACCTCTCCAGGCTGAGGGACTGACCTCATCAACACTACGTTCTCATCTTCGTCTTTATATCTCTACTGCTTCTGCTGCCTCATCTGTACTCGACTAACGAAGCCTAGTTTCTGGGCCAAGCGTTTCTGAATAAAGATATCCAACTGTTGCACATGTATCTTACTTATCAAGAGTGAAGGGTGTCGAGTGAAGGGTGTCGAGTGAAGGGTGTCGAGTGAAGGGTGTCGAGTGAAAGGTGCAGAGTGAAGGGTGCAGAGTGAAAGGTGCAGAGTGAAGGGTGCCGAGGGAAGGATGACGAGAGGGTGGACACATTCACTACTTATTGTGTGTTGAAGGTGTTGAGTGAGAGGGGACACAGCCTACTCCCTTTGTATGCGGGGTGTGCAGACGGAGGGAACATCCATTACTGCAGCTTCAAGGGAAATTTTTTCGTGTCTATTATTAACAATTCAATGGAAAAGACCCGAGTGTTATCAACTCCACAGTGTGATCATACGTCACAGAGTGGGAGGAAATGTTTCTAGGCTACCATTCATTTTTGGGAAACTCAAATTATAGAAACCCATGTTAAGGTTCTCAGTGACATCATATATCAGTAGATACATGATAAACTAATTAAGACGCTCCTCTCATAGTAGCTTCTCATCCTCTTGAGAATATCTCCAAGACTGAGACAATAATGCCAATCAATGAGCAGTAAGTTCTGAACCGGATATGGAGCATTTGGGAAGTTAACAGAGTTAAAGAGATTAATATTAATTATATAGCCTGATATTGCCTAAGTACTACCCTTCCGTATCTGGGATGGAACAAACTGTTAGAGAAAATATGACCCTGACAGTAACGTACAATAAATAGATGGAAAAAGCGATAAATCAAATAATAATGAAAACCCTTAAAACTATCGATAACAAGGTTAAATTTTCGACCATCTACAAACTGCTTAAACAAAGTCAAGAAGAAATTAAAGCAATATACAATGACTTTAAATCCAAAATAATTATTTACGGTGCAATTATAGTGTAAGACTTCAATAAATGCTAATGTCAACTGCAAAATCATAAGAAATTAGGAGGCAAAATGGCTCTGATTAACATGGTGGATGACTGCTTCTAAACCCACATTAACTCGCTCCCAACACGTCGTGATAACCAACTTGAATATGTCAACAATACCGATTAGGACATTATTAATTCATGAGGAGAGGACGAGCCGTTGCAAACATGAATAATTTTATTATATATTATTCATTTTATTTTACATTTAATTTTGATATCTAAAGTAAGAAGAACAGTTCTGAATAACTGAGCATATGATTTTCATAACTTGCAAACATATATTAAAAGAAATTGTTAAATAGAATGAATTCCTAGTACTGATATAGAGGAAATTTGTAATAAGTTCCCAAAGAAAAGCCTCTTTATCGAGACGAGTATTATTATTATTATTATTATTATTATTATTATTATAACTAAATGCTAAACCCATAAGGGTCATACAGCATCGAGAAGAGCTACTGCGCACATAATATAAAGTGATAGTGAGATAGTTCAATCATCACGGATGACATGGCAGAAAATTCACACAAGAGTATATACAAGAAATGAAAGATACTTAAATACTGGAGGACAAATACCATGATAATGATCAATCAACATAGCTTTTGCAATACAACATCCCGCCTACCAAATTAATGGGAATTCATCGGTTATATTTAGAAAAATGTGATTACAAAGGACCCACAAGTGATGAGTACGTCGACTTAATGAAGATTTTTCTTTTGTCAAAGAAATTCGGTCCCTAAAGGATACAGTTGGATTAACAGTTTATAACTATGTTATCTTGCTAAACAAAGTCCACTACAGACATTAGTCTCCGTTGTCCTGGTTTATCAGGAGAAAATTATTTGAAATTATATTTGAAAATTATTTCAACTGTGTAGTAGTAGTTGACTGTGCACTTTTACCTTTGTATAAGTGATTGGCACTTCTCCAGTGAGGTGGGTATTTTTCTCCCCCTATCCTTCCCAGTTGGCAGAGAGAGAGAGAGAGAGAGAGAGAGAGAGAGAGAGAGAGAGAGAAGAAGGCTGGGGAGAGCATTCTGCTTTACTAGTGTGGCCTCAGATACATATATTGTATCAGTAGACAATCCCCCTTCAACATTTTAGTAGATTGACCTCTGTAGATTACCTTGGTGCAGATTAAAAAGTCTTCTTTTATATATTTTCGCATATACTTTTATGTACCCAAGAACTTTTATACGAACACTGATGTGTGTGTGTGTGTGTGTGTGTGTGTGTGTGTGTTTTCATCCCTGTCATTACAAAAATACCTTATTATGTTCCTATTCATCTCTTGCATTCCCTCCACTCTCATTCCGCCACTTTATCTCTCCAGTGTTCCTGAGTCTGCTGACACCACTGGCAACTACGGGGACGTTGCTGCAGGCGCAGGGATCATCAGTGCCTCGACTGGCCTCGACAGTGTTCTCCCAGCAGAACAATACGGAACTCAGGTCGCAGGTGGGCACCACTGCCGTCCTCCACTGCGTCGCTCAGAATGTTGGAGACAATACGGTAAGTAGATATTACCGAAGCTTACGAGTACTTTTGTTTGTGTGTGTGTTTATACTCGCTGATCTGTACTCGCCTATTTGTGATTGCGGGGTTCGAGAATCGGATCCTGGCCCGAATCCTATTTACTTTGATCGGCATCAGTGATTTCTGGCATCATAGGCTCTCAGGGGCCCAAGATTGTTTAACTGCCTTCCAGCGTACAAAAGGAATATTACCAATAGACCCCTGGCTGTCTTCAAGAAAGCGCTGGACAGGGACCTAAAGTCAGTATCTGACCAGCTGGACAGTAGTTCGTATGTCGGTTATCGTGCGGCCAGCAGTAACAGTCTGGTTAATCAGGCTCTCATCCAATGCGAGACCTAGTTACGGACCGGACCGCGGGGGCGTTGACCCCCGAAACCACTGCCTCATTCAAGTCATTCCACTTCTCAACCACCCAGAGGCTAAAGAAATATTTCTTTGCATCGCTTTTGCCCCATCTTCATCTTGCATATGTCACTCTGTTATATAGTTTGTTTGCAATTCTGGCAATGTGCTTTGCGTTACCCTTATTCCAGGTGCTTTTCCTTCTCTTACAGCTGCAGATTTTCACCGCCAATGCTGTAATCTGTGTTCGGTCAGACCTCTTTCTCCAAAACACATAATCTTGCACTTATTTTCATTGTGATCAAGAAGCCACGCTTTTATCTACATCTGCACTAGGTTGAGGTCTGTCTAGATTTCACCACTGTTTTCTCTTGGTCGTTTTCTTCTCACTGCATTCTCGTAGTAAATATGACATCGCCTGTGGCATATCATTCTCTTATATTAGGAACAATTGTGGTATTAACACTGATCCCCAAAGAACCCGACTAGGTACTCTTTCCCATTCTGACGTCTCATCCCTTACCGTTACTCTAAGTAGTTCATAGTGCTCCCATGTGGTGATGTTGCCACATTCTCACAGGACACTTGCTAAGAGTAACATCAAAGTTTCCACCATGAACACATCATCTATCGTAGCCCCACACCTCTAACTTGCACAGCAGGCGTCTACACCATCCCCTGTGGAGTCTGTCCCAAGGAATATGTGGGTGAAACAGGCAGACATCGTGTGGTCTGCTTGAACGAGCATTGGAATGCCAGTAACAGAACAGAAACGATTTAAGGTACGCTTGTGTCCTCCACAGATACTCCACGGGGCATATGATGAACTGGGATGAGGCACAACTTGTTCTCACCGAACGAGACCTTAGACGCCGACGGTGTCTAGAAGCCTCGCTAATCGCTGTCACCGACACAATAGAACGAAACATTGGAAACCACAAGATTTCTAAAACATGAGCATACATGATACTCAAGCAGGCACAGCACCACCAACCCAGCAACACAGGAGTCACATGATCTCATCGTCTACCCGACCTCATCTCAACATGGCATTCTTCAGGTCACCATGCGTCACACCTCACTCTCCGCCTATATATAATATCTTTCAACCTCTGTTCGTTAGAAGTGATCAAGGTCCCAGGGCCGAAACGTTTTCTAATAAATATGTCCTAGTGTTTGCTTACGTGGTTTTCTAAACAAACTTGTCGGTATTTATTACCGAGATTTATACCACAAGTGAAGTAACATATTTAAAGTTAACATCTTGGATAATTTCACAAGAATAAAAGGTTAAACCAATATAAATATGCATAATGCGGTAGACCTCCTGCAGTGCTCCTGGGCCAATTGTGCTACCTAATGGTTGTGTTAATGTTCTGGAGAGGTTCTGGAAATTCTATAGCTGCCTGATTTCTATGGTAAAGTGGTACTTGATGCTGTTACTGCTGCTTCCAGGCACTTGCGTCTGCGCAAATGATTTTTGGGTATTATGTGTCCCTCCGTTCTATTATGTATGCAGGCGTTATTTTGGTTGTTCTGTCTGAGGTATTTGGGTGTTCTCGAAGTCTGGATGCAAGTGACCTTGATGTTTCGCTTACATTTTGTTTCAACCTCTACAGGATATGATGTATTCAACAACTTTGTTACTGGTATCTTCTCTGGGCTTGTTCTTATTTTTCACCTTTTCACCAATTCTTGAATATATATCGAAGTGTTCATAGCTATGAATGTATGTCCGTTCGTCATTAGCTATAAGACCACAAACACCACCATACATTAGAAGACACGTTGCTCACTGGCAAAACGATGTATTTGAGGAGCGATTTTGATGTGTTGTCTATGGCCGCAGACCACATCCGCCTCTGGCATCTTAGTATTCTCTCCCTCAGTTGTTCTTCTTTTTCACAGTTCTGTATCTTTCCGCCTGCCTTAGCTTGGTTTTTATTTCATAATTCTGTCTCTTGATATGTCTGTTTGTTGTAAGCGTCAGTTTAACTGAGTGTATTTTTCACCCTCTAGTACTTTTTAAGCCTCTTAAAAAATTGTCACCTTGTTTATTTCGGCCTCCCGACTTATCAGTTTAATGAGTAGTTTGAATCTCCTGTTCGTCTGCATCCCATATTTCATCACGAGTCCTCCATTCAGCCTGAAGCCCATAGATAATCAGCGACCCCTCTCCTACTCCATCTTCCTTTCCCTTCAGATTTTGTGTTTTGAACAGTTCTTTGCTTCTCCCCTTATCAACTGCTCTTTCCAGTTACCTGAGAATATTTCAGGAAAGGTCTTGTTTGCTCCCTCTTCTCTTCCTGTTCCCTCACCTGCTATTATTCTTGCTTATTCCTCATTCCCTTGATCTCCTCTAGTTCCTTCCTCAACTTCCCTATATCTTTTTCTAAGCATCGTACTTTTTCTTCAATGACTGTAGCTTTCATCTATCATTCTATCCTTTCTATAGATATCTTCTGTATCTTTTCCTCCATCTCTTTGGGAAAATAAAGCTCCCTCTCTTCTTCTGTCTGTTGTCTAAAATGATCTAATATCAATTCGCCAGTCCACCCACTTCCTGATGCTTCCTCCTGTTAGCTTTTAGGTTCCCATTTCTTAACACAACCATCTGTTTTCAGGAGACCAACATTTTTTTCCGGAAGAGGACTCCTCTACTACATCTGGAATAGGAGCCATGGCTGTGGTGGCTGTGGAAGAGTCTTTAGCCGAATCCGGATTTGCACAATGGCTGAGGACTGAGTCTGGGTCAGCCCTAGGGCTGGGGGCTGAGCTATATGATTTTTTTTGTTTCCTGTGTTTTTTCCAGTGTTAAATGTTAATTTTTACTCTTCTCCCATTCTCCCATGCTCTATATATTCTGGGTAGACTATCCAATATTTCCTCTTTGTTTTCATGCTTATTATTTATTAACCTCCTGAGTACTTTCCTGATATCTGTCCATAGTTCTACATCCTTATTGCAGATTCAGAAACACCTTTCAAGATGGATGTTATTTTTGGGTGGCGTGTTTATTCTTGCACAGGAGACATGATGTTTAGTAAAACAAAGGTTGTAGGTGATTTTCGATTTTTTCCCAAGAGCCTTTTCACATGTACCATAGGAATACTGTACTGCCATCCTGCCTGTATCCTACTTGCAAACTGGGTACCACAATAACCTGATTTTCACTTTACCTTTATACTCTGAACTCAGGTGGTGGAGTGTTAGAGGGTTAATACATGGACATGTGGGATGTATTTAATACAGAGACTTACTATACACTAAAAACATTTATGGTGAATAACATCACACAAACTTTTCCAATTTGGGTACATTTCTGGAGCACCCCACATACACAAGTCAGGTGCATGTTTTCTTGCTAAGGTTGGGTTATTTTAGTGTGGGGTAAATGTTGTTATGGTGGTATATGGTGGTTGCCGGGTAGCCCTGCCAGACGTATGGCTGTAGCACATTACCCCAGGGAACATGACACTTCTCGCTCGTGATGCCACATTTTAGATTAAAGTAACTTCCATTATGTTTAATCACTATCTTTGAGTTGTTCCACTGACAATTTAGATTCACTAATTCTTTCCACTATGTATCAGTATCCTAGTCACTTCATTAAAAGTGGTAACTCAAACCTTTGTGTGTACACTTGTCACATGTCAACACCAGGACGGGTAGATTCCCCCACACTGCCACATTTTAATATTTTTTGCTTCTTTTATTTTATCACTCTGCTGTACATTGGTTATGACAAAGGATATACACTATTTATTCAAGATGCACTTTTCTTTTCATTGCACTATACTGGGATCGTTGTTTTATCACTCTCACGGCAGCTAGGCCTACGGTAATTTTCCCCTTACACTTTCGTTAAATTTATTTAATGCTGATTTCTCAGTGTTAGTAGTTTTTTGTGATATATATTTTTTTCTAGCTAGTCTACTCTCTTCACTACGGTTACCCTAAGTTGCCATAATGCAGGTGAGAGACTTTTGATTTAGCCTTCTCTCCTTTGGATCAGTTTCGAATGCCTTCGATTCTTGAGTCGGGACAATGCGTGGTGGGGTCGAACCGTGGTCTCTCGCAGTTTGGTAAATAATTAAAAAAACCACTTGTTTCGTGGTTTCATTGCTATATAGATTGCTTGTGGAGGCGGGTATTCAAACATGAGGAGGCTGAAATTAATCCTTGAGCATACCACTGCGACGAGTGTCCTCGGATCACGAAAACACCTAGCTCTGCTGGGTGCGTGATCTTTGTAGGATCGATGGCCGAGTGGATAAGGTGACATGTACATTGTGTTGTCTCTTGAGGCGGGACAATGTGTCGTGGGGTCGAACCCTGGCCTGCCGCAGATATTTCATATTCATAACGAACTAATATTACAGTCATATTAAGCATTAAACCCGATAACTTGAAAAATTAGACATGCTCAACAATTGGGTGTTTATTATGTAAACATAACATATTATGTAAACATAACACATAATTTTTTACTCATTTACATTCATTAAACTTTCCTATATTCCATTTTATTTCATTTATTTCTCTCGAATGTTTTCTGTATTACAGACTTTTGATCTAATCATTGGTATTTTCTTCATCTTACTTGACTTCTGATTCTCTTACCTTTCCACATGATTTGTCTTGTTTCCTTAGTTTTGGAATTCTGTCTTCATAATAGTCCAGGATGAACTGAATCTTCATCTAATTTATACTCACCATATGGCAAGTTAATAGTGATTTTTTTCTAAGTGTAATGACTTACTTTATCGGGGAATTAATCTGTATTCAAGACTTCGTCAACTTAAAATTATTCAAGTATCAGATTAAGTCATTTGGAGGTTGCAACATTATCTAAACGAATTTTGGTAGTGAGCAACTGTGTACTAAATTATCACCTAAGTTGTAACATATCTACAGATTGTGTGATGCAAGTTCATTGTTCAAAAGAGAGCCCTTCAAGTCCAGAGCTGGATGTTTCATGATCTTATATATGTGAAAATACTCCCTCCGAGAACTGACATAGTGTTTCCTGTGCAGGCTACCAGTGTTCACAGAGGAAGCTCTGGCATCACTCAGGAATTTATATTACCTCACCAGCCTGAATTACCCTCGATCTCTTGGGAGGGTACCCATCCTCCAGAGGTTGGTTCCCTCCCTCCTAAGGAGGATGCCAACTCTCCTGGGAAGGGTACCCTCTCTCTCTCCAGGGGATGGTTCCATCTCTCAGGGGAAGGGTGCTCCCTGTCCAGGAAAGGGTACTCGCCTCTCTAGGGAGGGTGTTCCCTGTCTGGAGGAGGGTTCTCGCTTTCTGAAGTAAATTTCCTCTCCTGGGGGCGAGTCTTCACTCTTCTTCGGTGAGACTCCTCGCTATCCCAGAGTGATTCCCTCACTCTTCTTAAATGAAGTTCCTAACTCTATAGTGAGGCTCCTCGCTCTCGTGGTGTAAGCTTTCTCACTCTCCGGGAGGCGTGGTAAAGAGCGTTCCGCTCAGAGGTAATCCAAAATTATTCCTACCCTAATGATTTTTTTTGTGCATAAATTGTAATGATACCAACATCCTAGGCTGCAATTTCAGGCAAATTTAGTGAAAACTGGCAAAATAAAAAAAAAATCCTTTTTAGGCAAAACAGGACTGCATAAAACATCTATGGAACATATAATTCAAACAAAATGTTACTTTGTCATTTAGAAAAGTATGAAAAATCAAAGAACAATCTCCCTAAATCACGTTTAAAAAAATAAAAATATTGCAAGATATACTGGGAGAGTTTTTTTTTTTTGTATCATTTTCACCCTAAGGTGAAAATGATACAATGGACCATAGAGAGTATCGTCAACTAGTTGTGTCAGCCAGACTAGATCCACCATGGAAGGTGACGTCCTATGGTCGTACGAGTGAAAATCTTAGGATCTCAACTATTACTGGAGTTCACTGGTAGTAAACTAGAGGAAGAAAATAACATGTGAGAATTTAATGTCAGTATTATTATTATTAACGTTTCCATAATATGTAAATAATTTAATATGTTATATTATTGCCTCCAGGAATGTTATACTAGTAGTAATATGGTAAATGTCACTCCTTCCTCCAGGAATGTTATACTAGTAGTGATATGGTAAATGTCACTCCTTCCTCCAGGGTGACACTCCTTCCCCCAGGGTGACACTCCTTCCTCCAGGGTGACACTCCTTCCCCCAGGGTGACACTCCTTTCCCCAGGGAGACACTCCTTTCCCCAGGGAGACACTCCTTCCCCCAGGGAGACACTCCTTCCCCCAGGGGGACACTCCTTCCCCCAGGGAGGAACTTCTTTCTCCACCAAGACACTCCTTCTCCAGGTGAACACTCCTTCCTCCAGGGGGACACTCCTTCCCCAATGGGGACATTCGCATTCCAGGGAAAGAGGCTCCTCGTCCTCCTGGGGGAGTGGCAAAGGATCATCGTCCTTGGGGAGTGGCAGAGGATCTTCTTCCTCCTGCAGGAGTGGCAGAGGATCCTCGTGTTCCTGGGGGAGTGGCAGAGGATCTTCATCCTCCTGCGGGAGTGGCATAGGATTCTCGTCCTTTTGGTGAGTGGCAGAGAATCCTCGTCCTCGGGGTAGGGCAAAGCACAGTCTCCTCGTATTCGGGGGAAATGGCGCGGCATAGACTCCTCGCCCTCCTAGGGGTGGCACAGACTCCTCGCTCTCCTGGGGGATGGCACTGACTCCTCGTCCTACTGGAGAGTGGCGCAGTCTCCTCGTTCTCCTGGGGGGGTGGCACAGACTTCTTGTTCTGGCTTGGTGGCACAGACTCCTCGTTCCCCTGGGGGTGGCATAGACTCCTCGTCCTCATTGGGGGGTGGCACAGATTCCTCATCCTCAATGGGTATGGCACAGACTCCTCGTCCTCCTGGGAGGTGGCACACACTCCTCGTCGTCTTATGGGAGTGGCACAGACTCCTCGTCCTCCTGGGGGGGTAGCAGAGACTCCTGGTCCTCCTCGGGGGTGACATAGACTCCTCGCTCGTCCTCCTGGCGGGGTGGCACAGACTCCTCGTCCTCCTGCATCTCTTGCACTCAGGAGAGATTGAATATGGACTAATATATATATTTAATTGCTTAAAAAATAAAATGTATATTTAAAAAATAAAGATTTCGTCCTCCGTAAGCCGTGCGTGTCGTAAGAGACGACTAAAATGCCAGGAGCAAGAGGCTAGTAACTCCTTCTCTTGTATAAATTACTAAATTTATAAAGAATAACTTTCGTTTTTCTTTTTAGGTTACCCTGCCTCGGTGGGATGCAAGCATCCACACCTAGTATACCCATCCAACTTATATTGGACGTTTCCCAAAGTTCTTCCTTCATTTGCCCTACGTGTGGAATTTGTTTCACTCATCTACTACTATCTTTGCTAAATCAGCACCTCTTTATTTCGTTTTTAAATCCAAATTTGTCCAGATTGAAAGTATCGGTGCAAGTCCTGGCTAAGATGCACCTAGCACGCTAATTATTTCCACTTTATTTCCGTTTTCCATTTGTGCACATCATTCATATCCCCCCACTTTCAGCCTTGAACCGTAGGGAAAGTTTCTGATTCAACTCATCTTCATCATCCTTCTCTTTTATGTTTTATTGCCCATTTAAGTTCATTCTATAATATGGAGAGTGGAACTGAGCATCGTATCTAAAGATCTTATGAAAGATATAAAGTTGAAGTATAACCTAAACATTTCTATTATTTATTCCACTTGATATGAAGCCAAGAAACCTATTAACTTTTTTTGCGAACACTTATGCAATGTTGCCTCAGCTATAAATTTCTGATAACAAGATTTATTAAATAATTTTAGCATTCGCTTTGGGTAGGATCTATTATTTAGCATATAGCCTCGAGACCTTAATTTCACATTCTCCTTTGGCTTTCCATTTTACTTGGTCGGCTTCACTCTTCAACTGAGAATACTGGTCAACTGAGAATACTGGTCAACTGAGAATACTGGTCAACTGAGAATACTGAGGATTCGCCTCTAAACGTCACTTTTATGCTAAAGGTGTTTCAGTCATTTGTTTATTCATTTTAGGTTATTAAAATTTGATCTAATTTCTCTATTATGAATATATTCAACTTGGACGACTTTTACAACACGTTGGAAAATTCTTATTGACTATCGACCCCACCGTCTATTTGGCTTCCCTCATGATACTGTCTGGGTTACCCCAGTCTACAATACTCAGGTAATCCTTTGGACCCATATAACCTGCAGCACGAAAATTAGGGGGTCATGGCTATTACTAAGGTAATTCAGTATTTCTTATCGAAACTAAAGTGATTTGCAATAGTTTTTTTTCATTACCTTCAAGATAATTCGTGACATTCAAGTTATTTCGTGTTGATTCTTACACAAACTGTTTAAAAAAAAAGTAGTCCTGGACTACTGCTAGCTTGATGCTAAGGCATCTAACCTAGATGCCTCAGCAATTTCTTTCCACAGATGTTTCCAGTGGTACCGCAAAACTATCTTGGTTTGGGAATCTGTAGATCACACAAGATTAGCCTTCCCTTTCATTTAAGAAACTGCAGCCAAACAGTTCTGTTTCTATCCCTTCGTCTTTAATATCAAATCTGATACAATAGTTTAAAATTTTCCCGGCAGCTTTCCTTTACTATCTGTGCGGAATAATTTACACACCTGTTTATGGCATCTAGTAGGTTTATCCCATTTTTCTTCAGATTGAAACAGGTCTCAGCAATGCAATAGAATATATTTTCCCTCACATTCAGTTCTTAGTTCATGTTTCATTTCTTGCGCTCTATTTGTATAGAAAAGGCACAAGACGTTTCTACCTTCCTTCTTTCCTCTCTCTCAGTAGAGCAATTATGATTATTAAGTAGTAACTATTTTATGAGATTCTATTTTCCGAATGCTTTCCAAATATATTTTGGCAATTTTTGCTCCCTCCGTCACTAGTATTACCTCTATCTTCTATCGGTTTAATAAAATAAATTTAAACATTAAGCCTGTAAGGTTTATATAATGGTGCTGCAGGGTTGTGTAATAGTATGAGGCAGGGTAGTGAGGGGTAGGGTCGTGATGTTAGGAGTGAATGAGAGGCAGGGTAGTGAGGGGTAGGGTCGTGATGTTAGGCATTAGTACAAGAGTAAAACTTGCATAGTTCGTATGACAAGTTAGTTTCAATTAAGTTAAAAGTCAGAGTTAGAGTCGGCGTCATTGGAGGGACTTTCTGCGAGGATGTCTGTTAAAAATACAAGGATCTTGGCATTGATATCTACCAGAGAATACTAGAAAGTCAACCAACTTATACTCTTCTAGCCTGGGTCTGGCTTGTAATAGGCTTGCCCGTAATAACTCAACTCACTGGAACTGGACCAATTACTTTCACACATTGCACATTTCAGATAGGTTATTATGAGAAAGATAACGGAGAATTAATTCTAGCAATTGGAAGTATTGAGAACTTTGATGAACCAAAAATGTCGTGTGTTAACATTATGCGCAATCAAAGGATTCTCAATTTTTTTGTCTTACAGCCTCTTCCTAAAATATAAATTTTGTCTGTACATCAGCATTTTTACTTAGACACCTTACTTTAATTCCTCTACTGAAAGTACTAGTAGCAAACTATGCCATCTGGCACGTTACTGTAGCAAAATGTACCCGAAAGTACTCGAATAAGAAGTGTTTGTGTGTATGTACTACAGGAGAAATAAGCACAGCTTGCTCGAACAGTACAGCAGCCAGTTCGCCAACAGCAATATGCACGTAGTAGCTGTGAGCAGCAGAGCATCTGGCAAAGAAAATAAAAAAAAATACCTAACTTGGGATAATCTGCGTATCCTCCAAAAAAGTTAAAAAAAAAAAAAACTCCTGAAATCACTGAATCAGAGTCCAGCAACTACTGAACCCCGACTACGACTGTCCAGGGACAGAAAAAAAATGTTTTGAGATTACTAGAAATGCGACATAACCAAAGTTACCTTAGAAGATGAAATGTGAATTTAAATTTATGGATACCCAGTAAAGCGCATTAAAGGCCCAGCTTTTTCTTCTGCTGTAGCATTTTCCTTTACCCCACCTATTCTTTATTTATCCTCACTCAATCCCCCCCCACCCCTTTGTGGGCCATTACTTGTAAGTTCTAATTTTAGGGTCAATAAAATCTACAAATGGCGGACATGGTTATAATGTAGGTGATAGCAGCTAGAATTGCATACAACTCTCGCCAAGGAAAATATTGGCAGATTTTAGTAAATGAGCATATTCGTTTAGGAAATACAGTCGCTTACCCAGTATCAAGAGGGCCATCAGTGTACACTGCAATAGCACGAGAATGAAAATGGTAGTGCTCGAAAAAGAGTGAGCGTAAGGTTCTAATAAGCAAGTAAGGTTTTACTCACAGAATTGGGAAGAAGCAAACATGAATCCTCGGAACTTCTTAAAAATGGAGGAAAAAAGTAAGATGCAGGCTTAACGTAAATGGGATGTAAAGCAAGAGAAGCATTAGAGAGTATGGAGAGGAAATGAGTGTGTTAAATGGGGGAGACAAATAAATTAGCTTTTCTAAAATCTGTGGAAGGATCGTGAAGGTGATGGAAGTGGACAAAATAAAAAAGGTAATGTTTTTCGCGTCGTACAAATGTTGAGCATTTCCATTCTGTATATAAACTGAATTGAGGAAAATCAAAAAGCCTAGAGGCAAATGCAACCGCCTGATGATGAACGGAAACTAGTTTAGAAAGTAGCTGGAGAGGGTGAAGAATATAGTTTCTTTCTCCAGTCTTGTCTAGATAGCATAAGTCTGAGTGAGGGAAGAAGACGCTAATGTCCATGGCCCCCTTCCTTCCCTTCCTCCAGAGAAAGATGAACTCAAGTTTTAAGGAGGTTCAGGTAGCAATGACAAGCTACCGTAAGATATGTTATACGAGGCTTCCGGGATATTCGACGGTCAAAGAGAAGACCGAGAACTTTAACCGTATATTGTTCAGGGATAAGGGAACTATTCAGGGGTAGGACGGTACAAGGCATTCAAGAGAGTCTTGTAAAAGTTAGCATAAGAACAGAAAAAATAAACATATCAGAGGTACCCCAATTTTAAACATGATCAATAGCATACTGGAGAGGCTGCTACTAGCTGACAATACCTACACAAGCTATAGCAAAATCAAACATGTAGAGATGACTAAACATTGGGAGACCAATGCTAGGTTAATAATGGCGAGTAGGAACGGGGAAGTGCTAAGGGTCAGAGTCACGCTTTTAACCTGGACAAGGAATCAAAGAAAAATCTATTATTTACACTGACATGGAAGTGCCACTCTGATACGAAATCTTGAAGGAAATGCGACAGGTTGCCTGAGAGGCCCATGGAATGGGTTTGGGATAAAATATTTTAACACCAAGTCGTGTCATAAGTTATTTCGAGACTGAAAAACCCAGAAATAACCGATTAACAGGGGCCATTCTATAATGGCCCCTATGAAAACCAAATACTAAATATGTACCATACTAAATATCTTTGTTAACATAAGTTCTCCAACAATTCTCAAATTATACTAGTGTGAGAGATGATCTGTAGTGAAGTCTTATGGCCTGATTTACAGGGATTTTAAAAGGATTGGACAAAAATACTTTTCCCATTTAAGAAGGAACACTCGCTGGGACCAAATACGAATGAAAAGATGGAAGATAACGACTAGTGCCGAAGGGTGTGTAAAAGCAAATCGACAAGGATGTCATCAGGCACAGCTGCTATTGGTTGACATGCTGTATGTTGATGCGAGTAAATGGAGTGTTAAGGGCACATTTTAAGGCGAGGTAAAATACAGAGGTACCGACTTTCTTTCAGGTTTGGAGTGAAGGAAAAAGGAAAAAAAGAGGGAGTCCTTAGGATGAACCCACAAGCTGATGCTTAATAGCAGTGGCAACGTCAACAGGGTCTGCAGTACTATCGCCAGCAGCTGTATGAGGGACACGGAGTGAAGAGCAGATCCATTATCAGCAACCAAAATGAGAAAGATAAAAAAATACGATAGTCTGCTTGAATGAATAATCTATGTTCTGACAGAGGAGGTAATAGATTTCCACAACTGTCAAATATGCAGGAGGCAAGGGACTACTAGACTCAAACGTAGGGAAAGTGAAGCGTGGAGGAACAGTAGGATGGTAGAGAATTTTAGTGACTTTCGCTGTTTGGAGTCCGAGGCTTTGGAGGAAGAGTTGAAGGCCGAGGCTTTGGAGGAAGAGTTGAAGGCCCAGCTGGGAAAGGCAGTTTGGGTGGAGGAAAAAAAAAGGACGAAGTAGTGAGAACGCCAGAGGTGAGGATTTCAAGAGGGATGCACATAGGTGTGACAGCTGAACAACTGTGTAGGAGAGCTGTGAAAGTCTTCCTTGGAGACGTGATGGAATAACTACCATAATCCATCACAGGCCCTCATTTTCTTTCATTATAAGGGAAGGAGGAGCGCTAAACCCGTAGGGATTATACAGCGCTTTTGGGAAGGATGGAAGACACTAAGGTTTATCTCAGGGAATTAGAGCATAGATTCAATTCCACAGATCAAGAGCCCCTCACCAGCATCAAGGAACCTCCCTTGAGGGGTCATTGTCTTTGAGGCATCTGATTTCCTCTCCTTGGCTGCAGGATTATGATCGGCTGCACCGCAGACTGAGCAAAGCGCCAACACTGCATTGTGTTAGGAGCAACTCTGTTACACTGTGTTAGGAGCAACTCTGTTACACTGTGTTAGGAGCAAGTCTGTTACACTGTGTTAGGAGCAAGTCTGTTACACTGTGTTAGGAGCAACTCTGTTACACTGTGTTAGGAGCAACTCTGTTACACTGTGTTAGGAGCAAGTCTGTTACACTGTGTTAGGAGCAAGTCTGTTACACTGTGTTAGGAGCAAGTCTGTTACACTGTGTTAGGAGCAAGTCTGTTACACTGTGTTAGGAGCAACTCTGTTACACTGTGTTAGGAGCAACTCTGTTACACTGTGTTAGGAGCAACTCTGTTACACTGTGTTAGGAACAAGTCTGTTACACTGTGTTAGGAGCAAGTCTGTTACACTGTGTTAGGAGCAACTCTGTTACACTGTGTTAGGAGCAACTCTGTTACACTGTGTTAGGAGCAACTCTGTTACACTGTGTTAGGAGCAACTCTGTTACACTGTGTTAGGAGCAAGTCTGTTACACTGTGTTAGGAGCAAGTCTGTTACAATAAACCGAGGATGGAAGCTTTAGGCAATTGAAAGTCAGTTTAGCTGCATTGTGCTCTTGAAGTTGCTCTTGAAGTTGCTCTTGAAGTTGCTCTTGAAGTTGCTCTTGAAGTTGCTCTTGAAGTTGCTCTTGAAGTTGCTCTTGAAGTTGCTCTTGAAGTTGCTCTTGAAGTTGCTCTTGAAGTTGCTCTTGAAGTTGCTCTTGAAGTTGCTCTTGAAGTTGCTCTTGAAGGTGCTCTTGAAGTTGCTCCTGAAGTTGCTCTTGAAGTTGCTCTTGAAGTTGCTCTTGAAGTTGCTCTTGAAGTTGCTCTTAAAGTTGCTCTTAAAGTTGCTCTTGAAGTTGCTCTTGAAGTTGCTCTTGAAGTTGCTCTTGAAGTTGCTCTTGAAGTTGCTCTTGAAGTTGCTCATGAAGTTGCTCTTGAAGTTGCTCTTGAAGCGACAGCTATGAATCTATATTAATAAATGCTATCTCAAGCTTACCGGCTGCATAAGTGTATGTCAATTTGTGAGTGCGTATAGACGAGTTTCCATTTGCTAATCGTTTTACTCCACCTCATTTACCTCAATAACTGAACAAAAGAAATCCTATGAATAGCATTTATATTCTTCTGTTATTGTTCAGATTTTATTTGCAATGCATGCAAAGATCCACAAGTGTTCATTCACATGTGCGTGTTTTCACACATTTATGCATCACACACACACACACACACACACACACACACACACACTAGAGGGCACTAGAGGACAGGAGGGTTATGGGAGACATGATAATGACATATAAAATACTGCGAGGAATAGATAAGGTGGACAGAGACAAGATGTTCCAGAGAGGGGACACAGAAACAAGGGGTCACAATTGGAAGTTGAAGACTCCTATGAGTCAAAGAGATGTTAGGAAGTATTTCTTCAGTCATAGAGTTGTCAGGAAGTGGAATAGCCTAGAAAGTGACGTAGTGGAGGCAGGAACCATACATAGTTTTAAGACGAGGTTTGATAAAGCTCATGGAGCAGGGAGAGAGAGGACCTAGTAGCAATCAGTGAAGAGGCGGGGCCAGGAGCTATGAATCGACCCCTGCAACCACAAATAGGCGAGTACAAATAGGTGAGTACACACACACACACACACACACACACACACACACACATACACACACACACAATCTTGTGTATCAAACATAAGCACATAGGCATACAACACACATAATCAGCTCCTCTCACTGTAAAATATAAATTCATATATTATACAATCGCACACACATCTCACACGTCACGAATCCAAAAACAAACTGACATGTGGACACATTCTTACGAGCCTATTAGCTCTCTCCAATAACTTTTTCTTCCTTGTATTTGACTTACGAATCAACTGGGTGGCAAAACGTTTCCTCCACAATAAAGATACCAAAATGTTACTCTAGTGTCTCATTCATCCAAACAAAAGCTATTATCTAGGCAGACTCGATCTCCTGACAAAAATAATTTTGTTGATCGCTCGAGAGTCCTGACCGGTAATCCTCTTTGTTGATGCCTCTGATGCTCTGTTATGTTGTGATTCACTGCGATGTATCAATGTTAAGACCATAAAAGTTGTGGAACACTTATTTATGTTTATTTTAATCTCAATGTTTAGGGTATAATGTATATTTGATAATAACATGTAGATGGGCAACGGCCTGACACACCACGTGAAGATCATAGTAACTGAACATAACAATTCTCCATCTATGAATAACCTCTAAATTATTTCTCAGTTTTTAAAACTTATTTAAAAGTTGTATGTATTTATTATGACATACGGAGACTGCGGTCAAAATCTGCAGACGTGATAGAGGAAAAAAAATCAACTAAGATAAAAAATAATTCTTATAGCACAATATGCAACGCTACAAATATTGAATGCCACATTAGTAATAGTATTAATTAAAACAATTTTAACTAATGCCAAAAAAAAATAATGATTCCGTTTACACAATAAGTATACAAATGTGTAATAATCTTGATGATGAAAAGGAAGAAGAAAAAGAAAAGAAGACGAAGAAGAGGAAGCAGTAACGAAAATATTAAAAATAATAAAATAATTATTTACTCAAAAAGTAAAATACTATAAAATTCATATAAAAGTCTAAGAAAATAATAATTCTAATAAATGACAGTATATATAAACTGGAGAAGCGCATGTCTCTCAGTGTGGAGGATGGGCTTCAACGATAACGTGGACTGTATGTTACTTATCTTCTTGATGAATTCAAGAAGTCGCAGCCTTCCCCGACTCCTACACAAGGGAAACATCTATGGCCTCACTCTCCACAGGGCTGTAAGATAAACATCAAGGGATTATAATATATTGCCCCAAAGGAGCGTATGTCCATATTTCAGTCTTAGATGGATTGAAAGGCGTTTTACTCACTGTTTTGGACTAAAAAGTCCACGCATAACCGCCGTCAATAGGCAAAAATTTTATGTTCTTGAATACAAGAACTGCGAAGTCCCCTGTTTTGACCAGAACATCAAATTCTTACCTTGCTCGTGTAACTTTGAGCGGTGGTGTTGGCTCCACCATATACGGCGGAAATGCTGTCTTGATTGTAGAATGCCGCTGAAGAATCACCGTCTTGTTTCGATGGAGTTCACTTGCGATTGTCTCTACGTTTCTCCTTTTTGCAGTCTGAAGCTGCGCACACTTCTGAATATACTGCAATGTTGATGTTATTCACTAAACGCGCTGGAACAGAGTTCTTATCTTATTTCCCGACGTTAGTGGAGATTAAATGATATAACGGACGCGAACGAGTAATGTCTATGTTGATTTACGTCGCCTCGCGCCGCATGACCCCTAGAGTCGTATGACCCGTTCTTGCGGTGGCCAAATTCAATCTGCCCGCTCGTGCTGCCTTTTGCAGTCTCGTGCAGCCATGTGGTGCCACGAGGTGCCTCGTGGTGCTGTGGTCAGCACAATTCGTGACACACTGTTGACAGTACATCTGGCTTGAATTAAATTGTTTATGCAGCCAGACTCGCCTCCTCTGGCCCTTTCCTAAGGGTGGAAAGGGTGAGGGCCCTTACCAAGGGTAGTAAGGGCGCATACCCCCCTCCTTTGGAGAATTTTCTCCACACTCAGTGTATGTATGCAGAGAGACGTACTGGCCGGGTTGCAGGAACAACCACCAAAATTCTTTTTTGTACTTTGCCTAGTAATCGAGTCCTCTGAGTTGATAATTTGTATTTTCATCCCGAGAATTTTTACTTTGTGTCTGTGTTGAGCTCTTATTATCATTATAGAGTGTGTGAGAAAAGCATGAGTGAAAAATGTGAGACATATTCAACTGTTTAATAATTAATTCTAATTAAACTAATGTTTCATAAGATGATACATAAGAGTCTTTACCATAACCTCAGGTCCCAAGTTAGTCACTTCTTCACATACATCTATCCCCAGGCATGTTATCAGAACATTGTAAACCATCATTCCATTTTCTTAAGAAAATTTAAATTACATGAAAAATATAGTTAATTCTCTTATAATGCTTATAAAATATTGTTTAATTTAATAGTGCAGATATGCTTATAAGTGTGTGTGTGTACACATGTATGTGTATGCGAGTGTTCGTAGCACAGAGTTTGGGGTGAAATGTGTATGTGTAGATAGAAGTGAAAAGTAACCATCGGAAGATGACTTATATGGACTCACATAATAAACAATAAAGAGAGAGCACAGTTCTGTGGCACAGCTGTCAGCCTGGTTGACATAAGTGTCAGCCTGGCTGACTCTGTTCCACTAAAGTTCAACTACATGCAGCGTCTCTCTACTTTTTCTTTTCTTAATCAACATGCATATTTTTTGCTGCTTTGACTTAAACATTAAACATAATGTGTCACATTTCAGTTTGATCCGAGGAAGGGGAGGGAACCTCTAATTAATAAAACACTGCTTTTCCTAGTTTACGAAATTTATATTAATAAATTAATGAATTGCTGAACCAGGAGAGGTCAAACACTGCTTGGTTAGTTGTTGACAATAAGGTATGACCCGAGGAAAGGATCTAATTTCTTGGAACAAGAGCCCTATAACATCAAGGAAACTCCTCCTCCTCCCCCCTTATGAAAGAGTTTTCTTAGCCACTGAGAAGAGCAGAGTTTATTATCAAAATCAATATTACGTTTTATTTATATTTTACGGTTAACATAGCAAAAGTGAATGTTGAAATTATGGAGATATTACAAATAAATTTATGTAACTAGGTATAATAATATTAAATGTATGAATGCATATCATAACACAAAAAAAATTAAATCAAAGCAGCAAACCTGCATATTAATCGATATATGAACAAAATAAGCAAAAAGTAAAGAGTCTCTGCCTGGAGTTGACCTTAAGTTTAGTGGAACAGTCAGCCAGGTTGACAGCAGAGTCAGCCAGGATGACTGCTGAACTACAGAACTGTGCTCTCTCTTTATTGTGTTTATTATATAAGTCCATATACCCAAGTTGGATTATAGATGAAGGTGTAACTATTTATTTGCAAAAGTGTTAGCACCGTTGTTTAATGAGAATCTTTGTGAATGTTTAGGACTGTGTGTATTTTGTGGTAGTGTATGTTCTCTTGGGTGAGTGTTGTGTTAGGATTGCATTAGTGCCATTGTATATGTATTTAGGCTGATAGTAGTAATAAAATATTAAAAATACGTACCTGTCTAATATTTAATTAAATGTATTTTTTATATTTTGTTTAGTCACATGAGGGTGGATATAGGTTTAACTTCTGAGGGGTTGAAGTGTATATTGTATTGTATATTCATAATATTTTCAAGTTCTGCTTTGTTAGAATGACCAATGTATGTCTTATGCTTGTAATAAAATATCTAGAACTGTGAGTACTTTGTAAGATGGCGTATCTTGTGTTGTGTGAACGATGTGATATATGTGTTGTAATGAGTGGATGAAGTCTTATACATTGTAAACGAATGAATATACTTTCCTCTCTTATGTATACAATTAAATGAAGTTTTGTATATATACTTGAGTCACTTGCAGGTGCATATAGATTCATTGAGAGGCTGGGGTGTATTTGTATTGTTTATCAATAGCATTTTCAAGTTTATGTATGTTTGAACTACCTATGTATAAAAAGTTTTAAGTAAACTCTAAGAAAAGTAATTGGTCATGCGACATCTAAGCAGCTTCAAGCATAATGTGCTTGTGTATTTTTGTATATTTATCTCTTTGGTCTCTGAAAGATTTTAATTAGATCTGGTCTGTGTATGTCCGAGTTTACCATTTTTATTGATGAATCTTTCGTTTTTAATTTCCTTTTGTCGACTTGTGAATGACTTCCGGTTCCCGTCAGATCTTCAGTGCTAATATTTAACTTCAATGTCAACTTATGCCCACACTCTGCACTATTGCAATCTCGTGCATTGAGGCACAGGGGACTGGGGTTAAGAAATACTGGTATACTTTTCTCTGACTGCTCAACGACAGGAATACACATCTAGTTTCCACAGCAGTGAGGTGGCAGATATGAAACTGTTCACATCTTAAAAACACACATTCTATCACTCATTATTGTTTATGTATCATATCAAGTATCATCATATAAATTATGAGAAATATCGGCAATTTAAACTAAAACTCTTTAGAGACGTGATGTATTGTCAATATAAACTGAAAATCCTTAAAAATATATGATTTAATATTACATTGATTTTTCGCGTTGTCAGCTGAGTCCAGTAAGTGACGGGCAGCAGCCGTGATCCCAGGCTGGGCTGCCAATGGTAGCCAGTGTCGGAAGCGGGTGCCGGCGGCACTTGACATGGCACCTGCCACGTCTATTAAAACGCCTTAACTGTAATGTTTTCTTTCGAAATGTAAGAGGAAATCTAATTTTTCGAACAAATTACCTTCATTTTCTGCCTCTAATAATGAAAGCTTATTTCTTCCTCCATCTAGAGCTCAGTGTTTACTGGCAAGCTAAACTAACGGTTGACACAGTCGACAAGCTAAACTAACGGTTGACTAGCTAAACTAACAGTTCACACGGATGATAAGCTATAGTAACGGTAGACACGGCTGACAAGCTAAACTAACGGAAGTCACGGTTAACGAGGTAAACTAACGGTCGACATAGTTGCTATAAATGGATCAACATGCTACTTCACCAGGCTGACTTTAGGTACTCTGGGGCTACGCAGTTCTCTACTAATGCTAATATACATATAATACTGATTTGCTGCATTATTGAGAAAATAAATAAGAGAAGAATGACTGCAAGTGTACCAAGCTGCCTTAGGGTACTTTGTGGTTACACACATTTTTCTTCCAATGCCGATACAGTATACGCATAATTCTAATTAGCGGGTTTATTGAGAAAATAGCTGAACCGCTGGTGTAATATGTAATTGGAACTGGGTTGCCTAGGCTCTCGTTACAGGCCGCCGCAAATGTTAGGGACCTTCGCCATTGTTACGGGCCGCAGCCAATATTACAGGCTGCCGCCAATGTTACGGGCAGCCGCTAATGTTAAGGGGAGCTGCTAATGTTACAGGGCGCCGCCAGTGTTACAGGCCACCGCCAATGTTACGGGCCGCCGCCAATGTTTGGGGCCGCCGCCAATGTTACGGGCCGCCGCCAATGTTACTGGCCGACATCGGCCTCTGCCTCGCACTCCAGCCGATATGCTAAATCGCTGCCTCCAGTGCACCTCTGCCTTTGTTCAGACGTTTCTCATTGTATTTCCTGCAGTTAACAGAAAATGTGAAGTATATTTATGGCACTGTTTACAGCTTTGAACCTTGTGTATATGCTCGTGCATATTAAAGCACGTAATTACACACTGGATGTAATTCGCATGAGCATTATGTAACAAGTTGTTTGCATACTGTACATATACTTTATAAGATGATATGCGCAAGAACATCAAGATGCTGTGTTCCACTTTGCATGTGTATTGTTTGTCTAGTGAACATTGTATTCAGAAATTCCTTTAGATTTTTCTTGTTAGTAACTTCAGAAACCGTGAGACTTCAGAGCGTCTCTAGCTCGGATCTAGACGAGCCTAGGGTGCTCCGATTTCAAAACTGAATTTCATTATAATAAAATATATGAGTTCAGTTCTCTGCATATATTAGCATAATTATCTCGGCCTGAAGTTCCCTGGAGGATGGAATGGACGTAATAACTCCATCAAATGGTCTCTTTGCTCTGATGATATCACCACTTTTGACATATTTTAGGGATTCCTGAAGGATTATATTTTTCAGATAACAATAGCTGACATTTAAACCCTCTGTGATAGAATAAATTCTTGATTCGGAAAAGTAACATTATACATGGTGACCAATAATTAGAAAGAACTTCAGTACTGATTAGGTGTGTAAGTGGCCACAACAGTTGCACAGGTTGAGGTTGCATAAGTTAGCCAATGACAAAGCTGTGAAAAAGTTCAATTACCTCATCTATCACATGGAGAAAACTGAATTTTTATCTCTTGTTTTTACCATTTTCTTGCAAGCAAATTGAAATCGGAAGAGAACTTTGTGGGTGGTTTTGATAAGGACCTGCCTTGCGTGGGCCAGTAGGCTTGTTGCATTGTTACTGCATTCTTATGTTCTTAAACAAGTCATCTACCTTCGCTACACAAGCGTTTTAAAACAAGTGACTTGTTGATCCTAACTGAATCTCGCGGTGTTAGACCTAAGACCACACAACAACAGATTAAAACATTGGTACTCGCACACAGTGTCAACTTATCTCAGGAATTATGTCCCTATGAATTAACCATCAACTAAGGCCTTCCAGGGAAGGGCCTCGAAGGAGGTGAGAAGCTCTTGGTCCAAGGAATTGGACCTGATCTTCCCTTCATCTTTAGTTCAGAAAGCGCTGCAGGACCCTTACCCTTCAAGGGAGGTTCCTTGATGTTGATGAAGGTCTCTTGTTTTAAGGAACTGAATCTGCTGCAATTTCTAGAATCAAGACTGAATACTTTCTATCACCTAGGCGCTGTACGACCGTTACGGATTTAGCACTTTCCCATGAATGCGGTAATAATAATAATAATAATAATAATAATAATAATAATAATAATAATAATAATAATAATAATAATAATAATAATAATAATATAATAATAATAATATAATAATAATAATAATAATAATAATAATAATAATAATAATAATAATAATATTATTATTATTATTATTATTATTATTATTATTATTATTATTATTATTATTATTATTATGTATCACCATTACGGATATAGCGTTTTCCTTTCAATACAATAGTAGTAAAAACATCAGCTTCGCTCTAAGTATATGATTTTAGGAAATAAAGTATATTTCCTGACCCCTATCATTCTCGTTCCAAAATGCAAACTTCATCATGGACACACTATTGTCATGGATCTGCATGACGTGGTGGGTACGGCTTTTGTGTAAGCCTCCGCCTACCTCTTACGCACGTTAAAAAAAAAATGCTTAGGTTTTAAAAATTAATAGTGAACACTGCATGTCGCATGTTTGAGTTAATATAGGATATGTGGACTTCATCTTGCTGTCAGTGAGAAATTAGATATCATTGCATATTCCCGCATATTGCTTTCCCATCTGAGGATATCGTGTTATATTAGATAAAACAGTTTCTGTTACGCCGTAATGTTCAGGTCCTTTGATGCGTCAACTCATATACTGGCGTCAGTGCCTCCACTGGTGTAGCTCCATCGTTAGCACCTAACGGAAACTAACCATGTTCGTTTTAATTTGACCGTCTAGCTATATTTGTCTGTTTACATATAACATGGTCTGTACATCTTTTGAAATGATATACATTAAATATTATTTGATTAATGTATAGAATTAAAAGTTAAATATCATGTATAGAATATTTAGTTAAACTAGCTATCTATATTTATATTGTTCATATTTCAGCAATGACATATATTCTGAAAACTGTATATGGAATGAGCGCACGTTCTTTTCAAGTTTGGTACACACGTTCGTACTATGATGGTCGTAATATATATAGTTTATTGTTTGTCACAAGAAGAAAATTGGAAGGCATCTGTGCTTCACGTGCTGGGTACCCGTGCCTCACATTTCTTCCCCAAGGCTCACCCTGCCTCACGTATTGACTAGCATCACCTCACCCTGCCTCACTTATGGACTATCACTGCTTCATCCTGCCTCACGTAGTGACAATCATTGATTTACAATGCCTCACGTATTGACTATCATTATTCATCCTGCCTCATATACTGACAATCGTTGCCTCATTTTGCCCCACGAATTGACTATCCTTTTCTAACTATTATTCATCTTGCTGTTGTGTCGGTCTTGACTATCTTCCTTCTCATTTATTTTCTAAGCTTAACACTGTGTCCTCCTCCCCTTCCTCACATTAATTTTCTCTATTTCTCATTATCTCCAACGTTACCCAAACATTTATTATCTGTAAAAAAAAAATGAAATTGGATAAAGACTTAGTCATCCCTCTAATACCACGACGATTACGTCAAAGTTTCTTTTAAACCTGAGTTGACATTTCCTCACCTCTCCCCACAGGTGTCGTGGATAAGACGACGGGATTACCACCTGCTAACCGTGGGTTCCCAGACCTACAGCAGCGACGACAGGTTCCAGGTCCGCTTCATCAAAGACGAGAACGTGAGTCCTAACGCAAACTATTAAATATTACTTAAACACTAGTGACATCTGTTCATGCTACAAATAGCTAAATGTGTCCTCTGACTGAGTACAGTTCATAACTTTCAAGATGTCAATAAAATTTTTTTCACGTAATCTTTTTTGAAGGAAACTCCGTGTTGCATTCGTCAGGGACCCTTTTCTGCATAGTTTGGGCTTTCTGCCCTTCACATTTCTTATATATTGGTCGTGACTTGGTAATGGTCATGGAGGGATTGTAACCTTGTCCAGCGATTTATATCCAATGTGTTTCTCAGTTATGAACTGGTATTATTCTTGCTAACATTCAGTTGTCTGAAAGTTCTCTCTCATTAATAATTTGTGTGTGTGGGCACAAAATTTCAGTTCCAAATAATATTAATGATATTCCAACCGATGTCTTCGATGTGTCATCATCTGTTTTCTGTACCCGCAAGTCTTCATTATTCATTTTAATGCTTCATAATAGTATTTGTTTCATCTTTCTTTCGGTATATGGTTTTGGTTTTTTCATTTGTAAACTCACTAAGGAATCTTCTGTTGAGCTCAAAACGTACTTCTGTGAGTGTCTGTGGTGCTTCACTGTATCTTTTTTAGTTTTATTGGTCTTTTCCTTCTGATATTGTTGCAGAGAATCTTGGACTGTATTTTTCAAATTATTTTTCAACTTCTTTTCTGGCTTTCGTCCTGCCTTCCCAGTATTCTGAACCCGGATTCAATCTCTTTCTTCCCACATGTTCTTGAATTTGTCCTCCTTTCATTGATAATTAAGATACTGGTTCTTATATTGTCTCTTTTACTTGATAATGACATTGATAATTATAACGAAGATGATAACGACAACTTTCTTTTACCATAAAGTACAGTAGCGTATACAAATGACATGGATTAACCGACATGTATAAATTATACTGCAGAAATCCCCTTGTTATGCAGAGCATTGCGGGCCGCCTTAAAATTAATGTTTAACTACAGAAAAAGTTTCATTTAGGAGAGTTTACTGGAATGTTACGGTTTACAATCTGACTTTTTTTTTATATATTACAATTTCATTTATGATTTATGGAATATAGATGTTTTATATGTAACAATTTGGTATAAAATTTTCACTGGGGATAACTGAAGTGAAACATATTTTTTTTTTCACATGCTGAAATATATTAATGATAGTGAGAATATTATGAACGCTAACATGCTTTGGATCAAGAGGGATGCGACTGATAAACTGAACTTTAACATAATTAACCTAAACAGTGTTTAGGTCAGAGTGAAGAGGTTCTTTTTAATTATATTTTTGAAGCAGATGGCTGAATGAGAATTTTTTCATCTTCTGGAAGGGAGGTCAAAATTTTTAGTGCCCTTTAATTGCATGAGATTCCTATATAGATTGAGTCGTACAAGTAGCATATTCATGTGTCTGAGTGTACTGAAGCAGTGCTTCAGGAAGAGGGGAAGCACTGGGCTGAAGTTTGTTCTAAGTGTCCTGTACATTTTGAATACACAGTAGTTGATGTGAATTTGTTGTATATTGAAAAAAAATTAAGATTTTTGATTAGTGAGGGTTTGTGTAGTCTGGAACCTGATTGGGTGATTGTTCTAACAGTTCATCTTTGTTCGGTAATAAAGGGTTTTAGGTGATTTGCTGTAGTAGATTATATAATAAATGTGAAACCCTTAATTTTTAAATGACCATTCAGCAGATTCAAATCTATATTTATATCAGAAGTTCTACTCCTTTCCCCCAGCGTTAAGTTCTTTCCTTTTTCTATATTCTGTAGGCCGAGGTAAATAATGCATCATCAGTTCTGTCAATTTCGTAAGATTCGTAAATGTAATGAGGTCTGAGTCTTGCTCGAGTCCTTGGATTGATTGTTACCTTGAACATTGGCGTATCACATTGACAAATGCCCCAGACTCGCTTGCAGGTGTATTCACCTGTTTGTACTCACTTATTTGTGGTTGTGTGTATGTTTGTGTATGTGTGTGTATGTGTGTATGTGTGTGTGTGTGTGTGTGTGTGTGTGTACTCACTTATTTGTGGTTGTGTGTATGTTTGTGTATGTGTGTGTGTGTGTGTGTGTGTGTGTACTCACTTATTTGTGGTTGCAGGGGTCGATTCACAGCTCCTGTGTACTCACCTAATTGTGGTTGCAGGGGTCGAGACTCAGCTCCTGGCCCCGCCTCTTCACTGTCCGCTACTGGGTCCCTTCTCTCCCTGCTACATGAGCTTTATCATACCTTGTCTTAAAGCCATGTATGGTTCCTGCCTCCACTTCATTACTTGCTAGACTATTCCACTTCCTGACTACTCTATGGCTGAAGAAATACTTCCTAACAACCCTTTGACTCATCTGAGTCTTCAACTTCCAATTGTGCCCCCCTTGTTTCTGTGTCCCCTCTCTGGAACATCCTGTCACTATCTACTTTGTCAATTCCCCTCAGTATTTTGTATATCGTTATCATATCTCCTCCTCTAACCCTCCTGTCCTCCAGTGTTGTCAGGCCGATTTCCCTTAACCTTTCGTCGTAGGACATTCCTCTGAGCTCTGGAACTAACCTTGTCGCAAACCTTTGCACTTTCTCTAATTTCTTGACGTGTTTGACCAGGTATGGGTTCCAGCCTGGTGCTGCATACTCTAGTATGGGCCTGATGTACATGGTGTACAGTGTCTTGAACGATTCCTTATTAAGGTATCGGAACGCTAATCTTAGGTTTGCCAGTCGCCCATATGCTGCCGCAGTTATCTGGTTGATGTGTGCTTCCGGAGACGTGCTTGGTGTTATACTCACCCCAAGGTCTTTCTCTTTTAACGAGGTTTGCAGTCTTTGTCCACCTTGGCGGGATTAAATTCGAGAAGCCAGTTGCTGGACCAGGTGTCCAACATGTCCAGATCTCTTTGAAGTCCTGCCTGATCCTCATCCGATTTAATTCTCCTAAATAATTTCACATCATCTGCGAACATCATATGTGTGTGTGTGTTCATACTCACCTATTTGTAGTCACCTATTTTTGGTTGCAGGGGTCGATTCATAGCTCCTGGCCCCGCCTCTTCACTGATTGCTACTAGGTCCTCTCTCTTCCTGCTCCATGAGCTTTATCAAACCTCGTCTTAAAATTATGTATGGTTCCTGCCTCCACTACGTCACTTTCTAGGCTATTCCACTTCCTGACAACTCTATGACTGAAGAAATACTTCCTAACATCTCTTTGACTCATAGGAGTCTTCAACTTCCAATTGTGACCCCTTGTTCCTGTGTCCCCTCTCTGGAACATCTTGTCTCTGTCCACCTTATCTATTCCTCGCAGTATTTTATATGTCGTTTTC
>WNWK01015480.1:0-47734 GCA_009830355.1 Cherax destructor | reverse complement strand
AAAATGAAAAGCAATATAGATGGGGATTCATCTAAAGTTTATTAAAACTATCCATCAGTTCTCACCAAACTAATAAAAAAAGCCAAACAATTGTACTACTCCAGCAGATTCACTGAAACAAGAGGAGATATAAAAAGACCTGAAAACACTCTCACAGATTATGGGCATCCACAAACTGAAAAAAAACTAGGGATATTGTCCTAACTAAACCAAACAAACACCACTACAGCCTATTGATACAGTAAACAAGATAAATGACTTCTTCTAAAACCATGGATAAAATCTTGCCAGTAAAACCCCAGATACCAATGCCCGAGCAAGTGATTACCTAGATGAATTTCCCATCCTCCTTATATCTTGACCTACTGAACCCCCTGAAGTCACCATGATAATCAAGTCACTTAAAAATAAATCGGGGCATCTGTCTCAAGTCCCACCATTAATAAAAACGGGCCTCTTTGTCCTTTAAATCCTTTTTCTTTAAATTTTAATAAATCATTAGAAACTAGCACTTTCCGACACTACTAAAACAGCAAGGTTACACCAATACACAAAAGTGGTGACCCCACAGACGTAAACAACTATAGGCCTATATCAAATCTCCCGTTCTATCCAAAATTTTAAACTTGTGCACAAGAGATTATACCGTTTATAACGACAAAAAAGCATACTCAACCCCTGCCAATTTGGCTTCAGGAAAAATAAAGCACTAACGAGGGCCAAGTTAAAATGATAGACCTGCTTTACCACCGAAAATAAGGAATATCCATTAGATGATGGTTTCCTCGACTACGAGCAGCTATATCTCCAACTTAGGGGGAACTAACGGAAGCTAGAAGAAATTCCCAACGATTGAAGGGTATATGCAAAGATTACCCCCGGGAACAATGTCCCCGATGATCAGACCAACGAATGGATGCTAGTCAGTTCTGAAGGACAAGCTGAAGTTGAAGAAGGCCCAGGAGACTGCTGTGAAACCAGCAACTCTTTTTCCTTGTTATCAGACAAATGTGAAGACATCCGCGAAGACCATCTCTACAAAGACCGTCAGAACGTAATGCACACCGCCAGTCGAGTAAGAACATTGTTTTAGTTGGGGATAGTCAGTTAAGTTTATGGATAGGAATTTTGTCTTAGGGGTAGGAATAGGAGGCAGAGGGTGTGTTATCCTGGGGCTGGGATGAAGGATATTGTTAGCCGTCTGGAGACATCATGAGAGGTAATGGGGGGCAATCCTATTATCTGTCTCAGTGCTGGAGGCAACGATGTTGGCAGACGTAGGAGTGAGGGCTGATTAGCAGCTATAGGTCAGCAATAGACAGAATTAGGAAGAGGTGGGGAAACCCCGCATAGTGATTTTGCCAAGGAGGAGTTGAAATGAATGGTTGTCCCGGGGAATTGGTGTCAATTGCTGGTGGACAAATATTGTAAGAAAAAGCAGTAACATTCATTGAGAACTGGGACCTCTTCTATGGCAGAAGTGACATGTATGCCAGGGATGGGGTTTACTTATCTAGGTCTGGGGTGGGGGCACTGGCAACTGCAGTGGAGGGGAGCTGTTAGGGCTTTAAACTAGAAAAGTTAGTGGTATGGGTTATGGGGGGAAAAAGTGAAGTCCCAGAGATAATGTTATAAATTCTAGGGGAACTAGTAATAGGCAGAATAAGGTGGGTTTTGGGAAAGGCCAGTGGCACTAGGTGACAAGGACAGTAATAGGTATAGTGGAAAAACAGAAATGAGCAGGAAGGGTAAGAAAAGGAGGGTCTTTAAATGTATATTACACCAATAGTCGTAGTGCTAGGAATAAGATGGACGAGTTGAGATTAGTTGCAAGTAGGGGAATATTGATGTTTTGCAATAACTGAAAACGTTATATGAAAAATCAGGACATGCCTCAATGTCCCTTCAGGGTTTTTAAAATTTTTCCAAGTAGACAGAATATCGGAAGGGGGGGTTGCACTCTATGTCCGTGATCATTTAAATTGTTGCAAAAAAACGGTTAAAGTCTAAAAAAGAAACAAGTCTGTCTGGATAGAATTTTCAGGGGGGGAAAAATTGTTTTTAGGCGTGTTTTACCGTCCCCCAAACTTAGAGGGGGAACAAGGAGACTATTTTGGGAAGAAATTTTAAGGACAAGGCACAAATTCGTAGAAATTTTGGGGGGATTTTAACTTTAGTCAGATTAATTGGAATTTTTTGACAGGAAATTTAGACAACGACTTTTAAAGTAGTTCAGGATTGCTTTTTAAAACCCCACGGGGAAAAAACCTCCCGATTTGGTTCTGGCAAGCAAAAAACCCCCTTTTTAAAATTTAGAAATACAGAGGAACTGGCTCAAGGCCAAAGTATTATTTAGCATTGAAGGATTTGATAGTAGGGATAATTCAGAAAACCCCCGTTTTGTTTAGCAGATTAAATGGACTTAGAAACATTATCAACTGGGACGGGGGAAAAGAAGTTAATGACAGTTTTTTAACACTATACAGGCTCCCAAAGAACATTTACCCCGTAAAAAAAATTTGATCAAGAAAATGCCCAAAAATGGTGAATAATACAAATTTTTTGGGCAGAAAAAGGAATTTATGGGGGAAAAAAAGATGGGGTCATTTTTAAAAAGTATCGCATTGGGGACTTAAAAAAGGGGAAAAAAAGCAAAAGGGACATGAAATTATAGTTGCTGGGGATTCAAAAAAACCAAAAAAGTTTTTTCCGGGTTTTATAGAAAAAAGTTAGGAAAGATAGGCCCCCTTAAAATAACTCTGGGCATTTTACTGACAAGGAAATGATATGTGCTCTATTTTTAATTTATTTTCCTGTTTTCACAAGGAAGAACAAAAATCCAAAATTAATTTTTTACAGACCCAGAAGAAAAAATTATTAATTTAAGTAAAATGGTTTGAAACAACCAGCCACTGAAAAAAAAAAAACCCCAGGGCCCTATGATTTTAAGGGTTTTAAGGAATGAAAAATGGAACTCGGAAATTTTAACTTTTTTTTTATTTTCAAACAGGTGTAGTGCTGATATGTGGAAGATGGCTAATGAAACCTATTTTTAAAGCAGGGGAAATCACTACCCAAATTAAAAAGCCGACCCAATTTAAAAAATATATCAATTATAGCTTATTTTAGAAACCTCTAGATAACCATAATTTGATTAATGATACTCAGCATGGATTAAAGGGGGGTTTCCCTTTTTCAATTTTTAAACCCTTCTTCGTAAACTTTTGGGTTTTAAAAAAAATTTGATATTGTTTTTTTAGATTTTAGTAATTTTTTTAAGCCCCCCGAACTGTTAAAAAAGTGGCGCTCATGGCATTAAAAAGGTGTCATGGAGAGCGGCCACCAATAGGAAGCAGAGAGTGTGCATAAAGGGGGAAAAAAAAGGGGCTTTAAAAGGGTGTTCCACGGGGACCGTCTTGGGGCCCCCATTTAAAATTTTAAAAAGACCTTGAGGGGTTCAGTGAAAAAAATTTCCCCAAAAAAACCACAAGATGGAGGTAATTGATTCAAACATGATGTTGAACCGGAAGAAACAAAAAATTTGGTCGAAAATGGCAGATGCAGTTCGTAATAAATCAAGGTTCAATGGGTTCCCAACACAAAAAAAAAGTGAATTGCCATAAATTGCGAGGGACTTGGGGGGAAGCAGCAATTAAACCAAGACAGCAACCAATGTATAAAAAAATAATTTCTAATAACATAAGAAAAGGGGGAAATGGGGTTTTTTCAAAAATTTAAAAGAACAGAGGTTTAAAGGGTTTTTCATCTTTTTGCCTCACCCGATTAATATTTTTATTTAAAATGGGAAAAAATTGTTGCCCCTTTAGGAGAATGACTTTTAAAGATTAGAAATCTTCCGAAAGATTGAAAACCCAAATTCTTTTCTTGTAAGACGTAGAAAGGGGGGCATGATCGAGGATCAAGGGAAAATTTTTAACAAAGGGGTATAATAACTTTAAATTCTTCCCAAAAGAACCCCCAATAATGGATTCATGTTAGAAAGTTTAGATTTGGGGAAAGGAAAAAATTTGGTTTTGGGAAAAAGGGGTTGAAGGGGAAAGTCTGCCTAGTAGGGTTATTGGCAAGGACCTTTGGAGTTTTAAATTTAGGTTGGGGAAATTTAGGAGATTGGGTTTTGGGGAAAAAAATAAGAACATAAGAAAGAAGGAACACTGGAGGCCTACTGGCCCAGGGAGGCCCAAAACCCCCCGAACCAAGCCCGCCCTCCGGCAGGTTCACCCAAGGAAGGGAGGCATCTGACCGTAAAAATAGTCAGGTCCCCAAACACCCACCCCCCCACCAATATTTATCAGCCTATTTTAAAACTACACAAGTTTTGCCCCTATAACTGACTCCGGGGTTTTCCATATACAACTTATTACCAAAAACTTTCCCATATCCTTCCGAATCTGAATTTATCCCAAATTAAAGCCATTGTGGGGCCTGTCAATACTAGATATTTTTTTCACGCTATTTACCACCTTTATTTATTCCGTTTTCCTTTTACACCTAATCTTCCCAACCGCCTTTTAAAAGTGAATTGGGCCCCAGTCTATCCCAAGGGAAATTTCTGATACATGGAATCAATTGCATCCTCCTTTTTACGTTTTCCAGAGCATTTTATCCATTCTATAATACGGGGACCAAAACTGTGCAGCATAATCTTGATGAGGCCTCACCCCAAAGGAAAATAGAGTTGGGAAAACCGAGGACCCTATTATTTATGCTTCTTGATATGAAGCAAATTCTGTTCGCTTTATTGCGCACTTTTCACTGCTGTCTTGGTTTTAGATTACCAACCAGAACCCTAAATTATTTTTAATCAGAGTATTAAGATCTACATTATTTAGTTTATATGTGGCATGGTTATTGTCCTGTCCAATATTTAGAACTTTGCATTTATCTATATTAAACTGCATCTGCCACTTCTCCGACCACTGCATCAGTCTATTCAAATCTTCCTGGAGTGCTCTAATGTCCTCATTTGAATGAATTGGACGGCCTATTTTGGTGTCATCGGCAAACTTGCTTATGTCGCTATTTATTCCCTCATCTATGTCGTTTATGTAGATTGTGAACAACAAGGGGCCCAATACTGACCCCTGTGGAACACCGCTTGTGACACTTCCCCACTCTGATTTCTCCCCATTTATGCAAACTCTCTGCTGCCTATTTGTCAACCATGCCTCTATCCAGGAAAAAATTTCTCCTCCTATTCCGTGTGCCTTAATTTTCCTCAATAGTCTCTGATGTGGGACTCTATCAAAAGCCTTACTGAAGTCCATATACACAATATCATATTCATTACCATGATCTACCTCCTCAAACACCTTAGTGAAAAAAGTTATTACATTTGTAAGGCAGGAACGCCCTTTTGTAAAACCGTGCTGAGATTCGTTGATTAATTTATGCTTTTCAAGATGGCTGCGAATTGCCTCGGCAATTATTGATTCCATAAATTTTCCCACTATGGAGGCTAGGCTGAAACCAACACTCTTTGCTGACGACACAACTTATGTCATCTCCCACACAAATCTTGCCACGCTTAATACCATTGTTAACAATGAATTATTAAAAATATCAACATGGATGACAGCCAATAAACTTACACTCAACACTGATAAGACCTTCTATATTATGTTTGTCAACAGAGCAGGTGATCCACAATTAAACATTAATTAAGATCAACACTACACCTATTGCTAATCATAATGAGGGCAAGTTCCTGGGCCTTTACCTTGACAGCAGCCTGAAATTTAGCACCCATATCCAACACATAACAAAGAAAGTGTCCAAAACTGTGGGGATCCGCTCTAAGATACGGTATTATGTACCACAATCAGCCCTACTCACACTATACTACTCACTCATCTAACCCTACCTCACATATGCCATTTGTGCATGGGGATCAACAGCAATTACCCACCTAAAGCCAATAATAACCCAACAAAAAGCTACAGTAAGAATTATCACACAATCCAACGCTAGGCAGCACACCCCCCCACTCTTCAAAGACCTAAACCTACTCACTGTTCAGAACATCCATACTTACTACTCTGCTATCTACATTTATAGAACCATAAACTCCAACTTTAACCTTGAGCTAAAACACTTTCTTGACAGTTGTGACAGAACCCATAGACATAATACCAGACATAAACATCATCTCTTTGACATTCCCCGTGTCCGACTAAATCTATACAAAAATTCAATGCACATAAAAGGGCCTAAAATCTGGAACACCTTGCCTGAAAACTCTAGAACTGCAGACATAACCTCCATTTTCAAAAGCACCGTTAAAAAACATCTTATCTCACTCCAGTAGTTAACCACATGAAAACTACTTTATCTTGCACATATCCACAGCAAAATACACTTATTGATATCTGTGATTCCCCTAATTTGCACATGACTAACCAAAATTCTAATACAACTATTGCTTCATAATTCTTAAGCTAGTCATAAGTTTGCCTAAGACACTCCAATATAGAAACGGTATTATGCCAATACATCACCTTTACCATTAATATAAAAACTAATTGTTAAATTCTTAAACTAATTGTTAAATTCTTAAACTAATTGTTAAATTCTTAAATGTTTAAATTTCAGTACCTCAATTTTGTAAACCTAGTTAATCACTACAATTACCTAACCTTACTATCAGCATAATCATTGTGTTGCTATTGAGTAAGACCTATCATAAGACTGCCTGAAAAGCCTAGGCATACCTAGGCATATTATTGGCCATCTTGTAATATCTACTTCATAAAATGTATAATTATAGTACACCCCACTTTGTATATTACTAGAAATAAAGAATTTGAATTTTGAATTTTGAGGTTTGGGTGTCGGGCAACGATCTACTCAAGTTCCTGACCATCATTGGTAGATTACGTTCTCCCTTTAGTACCTCTGGTCTCTTACTAGAGAAAACGGTGTAATTTACAGGGGAAATTATAAGAAATCACTTATATTGCATAGAAAAAGAAAAAAAGTAGCGAGATTTTTTTTTTTCCATTTTTACTTGATGAGGTGTGGGCGCGTTTACCCCAATATCTTGGAAGTAAGACTTTGGCCTATTTCTTATCGATGCTCCATTATTAATGATTAAACTGAAATGATTTTCACAGGGAACATAAAACAAAGTGTTTGAATTAATGTTGACGCAACTTTTGACATACGTATCTCAAATATTTTTTTTATTTTGTATTGGGGTAAAAAGGCAGGTATTGTGGTGAATGTCAAAAGCGTACCAATTTTTTTTTCGGCATGAAGATAAAGTATATTACATTATTTTACACAACCAGAAATTTGGGATAGACTTGTTTTATCAGTCGGGAGTGTCAGCAGAGTCACTCGCAGTGCCAGGATGTGCCGTCATGCTGCCAAGTATCACATCACCGAATATTTTTTTCTCATTTGTTTCTTGGCCGATTTTACTGAAACTTTGTCACAGTTCATTAAATTTATGCTTCTGAAAGTACACCAACAAGAAACAAAATCGGACAATTTTTTTTTTTACATGCACACTGCCTTGGTCACAAGGCCTTCGACACAGTTCCTCACATGAGATTAGTAAAGAAGTTGGAAGAACAAGCAGGTATAACAGGAAGGGCACTGGAATGGATCAGGGAATACCTCAACGGGAGGCAACAACGGGTCATGGTGCGTGGTGAGGTATCACAGTGGGCGCCTGTGACGAGTGGTGTACCGCAGGGGTCAGTCCTAGGACCAGTGTTATTCCTGGTTTATGTAAATGACATGACGGATGGGATAGACTCAGAAGTGTCTCTATTCGCGGATGATGTGAAAATAATGAGGAGAATCACATCAGAAGAGGACCAGGCAGGGCTGCAAACAGACCTGGACAAGCTCGACATCTGGTCTAGCAGTTGGCTTCTCGAATTCAATCCTCCAAATGCAAAGTCACGAGGATCGGAGAAGGGCAAAGAAGACCGCTGACAGAGTACAAGCTAGGCGGACAAAGGCTACAAACCTCGGCAAAGGAGAAAGACCTTGGAGTGAGTATAACGCCTAGCACGTCTCCGGAGGCACACATCAACCAGATAACTGCGGCAGCATATGGGCGTCTGGCAAACCTTAGATTAGCGTTCCGTTACCTTAACAAGGAATCGTTCAAGACACTGTATACCGTGTACGTCAGGCCCATACTAGAATATGCAGCACCAGTCTGGAACCCACACCTGGTCAAGCACGTAAGGAAACTAGAGAAAGTGCAAAGGTTTGCGACAAGGTTAGTTCCACAACTCAGGGGTCTGTCTTATGAAGAAAGGTTGAGGGAAATAGGACTAACAACACTGGAGGAAAGAAGGGTCAGAGGAGACATGATAACGACATACAAAATACTGCGGGAATTGACAAGGTAGATAGTGACAGGTTGTTTCAGAGAGGGAACACAGAAACAAGGGGACACAACTGGAAGCTGAAGACTCAGATGAGTCAAAGGGATGTCAGGAAACATTTCTTCAGCCACAGAGTAGTCAGGAAGTGGAATGGACTAGAGAAAGATATAGTGGAGGCAGGAACCATACATAGTTTTAAGACAAGGTATGATAAAGCTCATGGAGCAGGGAGAGCAGAGACCCAGTAGCAGACAGCGAAGAGGCGGGGCCAGGAGCTGAGACTCGACCCCTGCAACCACAATTAGGTGAGTACAATTAGGTGAGTACAGACCGGGCCGCGGGGGCGTTGACCCCCGAACTCTCTCCAGGTAAACTCCAGGTAGCAGTCCAATGCTTCCTGAGTGACTGCTGGATAAGCCGGACTCTGACTACCAGCTGACGTTACAGTAAACATTATATTACAACCTGACTTACAAGATTCATATTGTAAAAAAAATGATTTCCTCCTTGAAGACCTTTATTATTTCTCTGTCTGTATTTCTTTGAAGTGATATATATGGTAGCCAACAATTTTATTATTATTTAATTAACATATCTGCTGTTTCCCACCAAGGGAGAGTGACACGGAAAAGAAGAAACACTTTCATCATCATTCACTCCATCACTGTTTGGCCAGAGATGTGCAACTTATCAACACCCCTCCTTCAGAGTGCCGGCACTGTACTGCCCACTTCCAGGACTCAAGTCCGGCTTGCTAGTTTCCCCGAAACCCTTCATAAATGTTACCTTGCTCCCTCCAACGTCAAGTCATAAAAACTATTTGTCTCCATTTGCTCCTATCTAACAAGCTCACGCACGCTTGCTGGAAGTCCAAGCCTTTCACACACAAAATCTCCAAAATCTCCTTTACCCCCTCTCTTCAACCTTTTCTAGGCCGACTCCTACCTTGTCTTCCTTCCACTACAGATTTAAACACTCATTCTATTTTGTTCCATGCTTTCTAAATGACCAAACCTCAACAACCCCTCCTTAGCACTATGAATAATGACTCACAAAATCGTAATGACACAATTACAAATAAACCATACCACGGGCGGGGATAGAACCCACGGTCAGAGAGTCATAAAACTCCAGACCGACGTGTTAGCCATTGGGCCAGCTGGCTACAATAAGTTTCATCCAGGTGGGTATATTTATACACCATAGGAAGGTTAGCATAAGCACCACTGTGACCACAAATGCAAGTCTTTACAGACGAATCTCTCGCTAGTGGCTAATGAGTCGGACTGGAGTTTTATGACTTTCTGCAGCGGGTTCTATCCCCACCCGTGGTATGGTTTGTTTGCAATCATGTCATTACGAATTCGTGAGTCAAGATGACGGCTTTGAAGGGACTTGAGCTAGAGTTCGTCACGGCCACACTGGCGGGAGACTTCTCTGTTAGCCCATGCTAACCTCCCTATGGTGTATAAATATATCTAGTTGGATGAATCTTATTGTAGCCAGCTGGCCCAGTGGCTTATTGTAGCCAGCTGGCCCAGTGGCTTATTGTAGCCAGCTGGCCCAGTGGCTCATTGTAACCAGCTGGCCCAGTGGCTTATTGTAGCCAGCTGGCCCAGTGGCTTGTGCACTGACCTTCAGTTTTACGAGTCACTTGCCATAGCAATGGGAAAAAATCAAGTTGTATTTACGGAAGGAAAGGATAGTTTTAAGTCTTAAAATTTACTCAACCTCTTTCACATATATCCCAGACATAGGAGAGAGGAGCTTACAACGACGTTTTGGACCGACTTGGACCATTTACAAAAGTCACACTGGTTAGTGTGACTTTGTAAATGGTCCAAGTTGGAGCTAAACGTCGTGGTAAGCTCCTCTCTCCTGTGTCTGGGTTATTTGTGTATTGTTCCAGTAACTGTATTGTGCCTTTTTGTTACTCAGCCTTTGAAAAAAATAAATATAATTTATCCAGAGAAAAATTCAAAGTGAACAATGACAATCTTCCGTAGTTCACTGCTACCGATCCTAAGTGTTGAGCGTCTTTCCAGGACTATAATGATTATTATCCCGGTGAACACAGTGTGAGAGATATGGATATATGTGTAGAATAAAAAGGCCTCGCTTTACAGTGCTTCGCTTTATGGCATTTCGTTAATTCAGCAGTTTTCAATTATATATCTATTCTTCATTTATTCAGACTTCCTACAACAAATATATTCACCAATCACTTTAAGTTAAGGACGAAAGTATTTTAAGGTAAGTGATGTGTGTACTGAATTTGCATTTTTTAGGCCTATCTCTATTGTTCACAATATATGATAGTGAAAGTAAGAAAAAGCTATGTTTCACTTTACAGCAATTTTCGCTTGTACAGCAGTAACCCAGAAGGTAGCCTGCTGTACAAGCGGGGCCCGCCTGTATGGTGTTGATCAAGGTACATAGTGGATCTTTGACAGTTATCCACACTTTCCTAATATTTAAAAAATATGCTGCATGCATATTTTTGGCATTAATATTTTGTATCACTTGCATAACTGATTCCTTTATATTTCGTGCAAGAAATGAGAATTTCTGAGAAATTATTTATAAAGACGATCAGAATCATGGATAAATCCTCAATAATTCCGTACCTACCTTCTCTTCCAATGATCCCCATGCCCAGAACACCCACTGTCAGATCCTTCAAGGTGCGATAATTCTTAACTTCAGCATGTCTCCATTCACTTTTCAACTGAAAAATATTAAAAACAGGCAAGTGTCACAAAAAAATTATAACGTTTTTATAACATTGTTTTGAATAAAAAAATAAAACTCAACAACCTAAAAATTCAAGAAGACTGAGGAATCTTATAAGCCTTATATTAGCTCCTAAATACTTCCAGCAGGACAGCAGTTGTCGTACACAATATACTTCGAGCAGGACAGCAGTTGTCGTACACAATAATTCTTCCAGCAGGACAGCAGTTGTCGTACACAATAATACTTCCAGCAGGTCAGCAGTTGTCGTACATAATAATACTTCCATCAGGACAGCAGTTGTCGTACACAATATTACTTACAGAAGGACAGCAGTTGTCGTACACAATAATACTTCCAGCAGGACAACAGTTGTCGTACACAATAATACTTCCAGCAGGACAACAGTTGTCGTACACAACATTACTTCCATCAGGAAAACAGTTGTCGTACACAATAATACTTCCAGCAGGACAACAGTTGTCGTACACAAATATACTTCCAACAGGACAGCAGTTGTCGTACACAATAATACTTCCAGCAGGACAACAGTTGTCGTACACAATAATACTTCCAGCAGGACAACAGTTGTCGTACACAATAATACTTCCAGCAGGACAGCTGTTGTCGTACACAATAATACTTCCAGCAGGTCAGCAGTTGTCGTACATAATAATACTTCCAGCAGGACAACAGTTGTCGTACACAATATTACTTCCAGCAGGACAGCAGTTGTCGTACACAATAATACTTCTATCAGGACAACAGTTGTCGTACACAATAATACTTCCAGCAGGACAACAGTTGTCGTACACAAAAATACTTCCACCAGGACAGCAGTTGTCGTACACAATAATACTTCCAGCAGGTCAGCAGTTGTCGTACACAATAATACTTCCATCAGGACAGCAGTTGTCATACACAATAATACTTCCAGCAGGACAGCAGTTTTCGTACACAATAATACTTCCAGCAGGTCAGCAGTTGTCGTACACAATAATACTTCCATCAGGACAGCAGTTGTCGTACACAATAATACTTCCAGCAGGACAACAGTTGTCGTACACAATAATACTTCAAGCAGGACAACAGTTGTCGTACACAATAATACTTCCAGCAGTACAGCAGTTGTCGTACACAATAATACTTCCAACAGGACAACAGTTGTCATACACAATAATACTTCCAGCAGGACAACAGTTGTCGTACACAATAATACTTCCAGCAGGACAACAGTTGTCGTACACAATAATACTTCCAGCAGTACAGCAGTTGTCGTACACAATAATACTTCCAACAGGACAACAGTTGTCGTACACAATAATACTTCCAGCAGGACAACAGTTGTCGTACACAATAATACTTCCAGCAGGACAGCAGTTGTCGTACACAATAATACTTCCAGCAGGACAACAGTTGTCGTACACAATATTACTTCTAGCAGGACAGCAGTTGTCGTACACAATAATACTTCCAGCAGTACAGCAGTTGTCATACACAATAATACTTCCAACAGGACAACAGTTGTCGTACACAAATTGGGTCATATTGGGTGGTCCTAGGGATAATCCGAGTGCAACAAGCAGGCGTGGGCATAGGCTAAAGTGTCATACTCATTTAAAACCAAAAAGCAGAGAAATGCGAGTGATCACAGAGGGAAAAAACAGTAAATAGTGAAAGTGCCGGTGAGGGGAGACGGAGTTAGGCCTAACAGCGGTTGCCACACAGCAGGAAGTGGAGAATATATCGTAGTGAACTATAAAGCAGTGGGGAGCATATCTACCGGAGGTACCCAAGTAAGGGAGACAAGTGCAAGGCAAGCAGTGAGCAATACAGTGATTGCATACAGTGAGCCCAATAGAAAAGAAACGAAGAGGCACAGTACCCAGCAGGGTGCCACTCCAGGAGAATGTCGACAAACTGACCAGACCCAGCAGACATCGGATGTAATGTACAAAATCCTAGTTGTAGTTTGCAGGTTTGCAGGTTTCTGGCCTTGAGTTGCAGAAGCTGTGGGAAAAAATCCCTGCTCGAAGGAGCTGACTTCATAAGTATTTCATAGGTAGGAAGAAAAGTTAGGGAAGTGGTGGGGCGCAGGGCTACCAACCAAATGTACACACGTGTACGCACGCCACACACACATACACTGAATTACTCAGGATATAGTTGTGGTATACCATACAATTGTTCGTGTATTAGCAAAAATATTATTACCAGTTTATAAGTAGTAACTTTTAGTAGCAGAGCTTAGCAGTATTCTAGAATTAGAATTAGAATAGGTAGACACTGTGGATGAGGTGCCAAGACGCACACACACACACACACACACACTTGAAGTAGTCCAGGTGTAGTAGACCATACAGCTGTTCTTGTATTAGCAATAATAATTTTATCAGTTATATAGGTAGTAGTATTCTTTTTAGATTTTGTAGCTAAGAAAGGTAGGAAGAAAATTCAAAGGCGTGGCGGAGCGCAGGCACGGTGAGTCAGCGGTAAACAAACACACGCACACACACACACCCACACAAACCAACAGTTGGGTTTGTCTTAGCCTAGATTAATAGTGTTACCCTTTTTTCTTTTTTGGAATTACAACTAGCAAATTTCAAGCACAATATTAGGCTAATATTCCTAACTTTCTGAAGTATTCCAAAAACGCTGGAAGTTCTCACAACAAGTAGATGTACCAGCTGAAACCTGACACGACGGTCACCCTCCGACCATACCATACCGCTCCCATACTAACACTTCACCCCCTCCCTACCTCTCTCCCTCCCTTTCTCCCCAACACACACACCCTCCCTCTCTCTCTCTCTCTCTCTCCCTCTATTTCTCTCCCTCTCCTTCTATACCATCTCTCTCTCCCTCTATCTCTCTCTCCCCCTCTATCTCTCCCCCTCTCTACCTTCTCTCCCTCTATCTCTCTCTCCCCCTTTCTCCCCCCCCCATATACCCTCTCTCCCTCTATACCCTCCCTCCCCCTATACCCTCTCTCCCTCTATACCCTCTCTTCCTCTTCATCCACCTCTCTCTCCCCCTCTCCCCCTCTATCTCTTTTCTGGGCTTGTCTTAGCCTAGCTTAGTATCACTACTTGTTATAGAATTAGTACCAGCAAAATTCTAGCATAATATTAGGAGAGTAGACCATAACTCCCTCTCCCCCCTATCTCCCTCCCCATAATACTTCCAGCAGGACAACAGTTGTCGTACACAATAATACTTCCAGCAGGACAACAGTTGTCGTACACAATAATACTTCCAACAGGACAGCAGTTGTCGTACACAATAATACTTCCAGCAGGTCAGCAGTTGTCGTACATAATAATACTTCAAGCAGGACAACAGTTGTCGTACACAATAATTCTTCCATCAGGACAACAGTTGTCGTACACAATAATACTTCCAGCAGGACAGCAGTTGTCATACACATTAATACTTCCAGCAGGACAACAGTTGTCGTACATATTAATACTTTGCGGAACACAAATTTTCTTTATGAAAATTCGATTGAAAACATTAAAACAAGTTGCTGGAAGTACTAATGTTATTTATTTACTGAGACTTTTCGATGGCTGGAAAATTTTAAATTAGTGTATCTCATGAAGCGATGCTTATGTCATACCTGATTTTGTCTACTAGTCAACCAGCTTCGTTCATGGCAAATGATCCATCCAAGTACATGTTCTGCCATGAGTTGACCGAAGCCTTTACTAATCATGCGAGAAATTGGGATTCTTGGCTTTAACTGCAAAAGGAAAAAAACATTAAATTATAAATAATTATACCCATAATTCCGTGGCTGGAATAATTCACATAAAACTCATATTTAAAGAAGAATCTTTAAACCACATTTCGTTCAGTCTTGGGCCATTATCAAGACATAGTTACCATTTAATAACAGTCCAGGTGAAATAAAATTGTGTCTGAAGTTTGCTTTCTATATGTGGATTATTCGACAGAATATTTTTTCATTCTCCAACGTTTCCTTTTTGTTTCGCTAATAACTTGAGAAGTGCTCATTCGATCTGCTTCAGCGTTTCAGAACTTCAGTACAGAAACAAGGGCCAGCTTCATGGAACAATTGGCATGTACACATGCCCCCCATGATCAAAGTTGTTGAACTCATTCCTAGCCTCCTGGAATGGCTCGCATAACTTCCAGGCATGAAAACTGACACTTATATACTGTGGTCAGGTGAGGGACTTGTAACAGACGAAGACAGCGATATGTTTGAAAGACAATATTAAAAATAAAGTTGCTAGTAAAGGCAAAGTAATTGATCAACAAACAAAGATATAGTAGAGGGCAACGAGTGACTAGCTCCTTTAAGGTTTACTATACAAATAGTAGGAGTCTAATAATTAAGATAGATGAGCTAAGATTACTTGCAAGTGCAGGTAATATAGATATTATAGCTATAACAGAGACTTAGTTCAACTTGAAAGACAGAGAAATGCCTTCTGAATGCAACATACTGGGTTATAAACTATTCCACACTGATAGTGTCAACAGGAAGGGTGGTGGAGTGGCGATGTATGTCAGAAATAATTTAAATTGTTGTGTTAGACAAGATATAAGATTAGAAACATCGGACACAGAATCTGTTTGGCTACAGTTTCTCGACGGTCGTGAAAAAATAATTTTGGGTGTGATTTATAGGCCCTCAAACCTTGATAGGAAGGGCGGTAGGCTGCTATGGGACGAAATTCAAAAGGCGTCTAGATATGAGAATGTTGTGTTAATGGGAGATTTTAACTTTAGACAAATTGATTGGAACAATGTGACAGGAAATCTTGAGTCTAGTGACTTTCTTGATACGGTTCAGGATTGCTTTTTAAAACAGTTTGTGACAGAACCAACTAGAGGAATCAACATACTTGACTTGGTTCTTGCCAACAAAGAATCACTAGTTAATAATCTTGAGGTTAATGATGAGCTTGGGGAAAGCGATCACAAATCAGTTTCAATATATCATGGAATTACCCACATAACTGTAGTCAAGTCTCTGTCCTAGATTTCTGCTTGGCCGACTTCATGGGACTGAGAAATTACTTGGTTGGACTAAATTGGGATGACCTGACTATGGGTCAGGTAGGTGGTTTTGGTTGCCAATATGACGTGTTTCAGAGCAAAGTGCTAGCTGCCCAGACAACTTTTGTTCCAAGTAGGGAAATTAGATCTAACAAAAATGATCCCAAATAGATAAACAATAGATTAAAACATCTCACTGGTCAAAATAGAGGCACATATAGGCGTATCAAAAGAGGGGATGGGCTGTTAAGAAATCCATATATTCAATTAAAGAGAGATAAAAAAAAGGAATAAGAAAAGCAAAAAGGGATTATGAGGCTAAAGTCGCAAGGGATTCGAAGACTTACCCAAAAGGGTTCTTTCAGGTATACAGAAGTAAGATTAAGGACAAGATAGGCCCACTTAAGAGTAACTCAGGTCAGATCACTGATAGTGATAATGAAATATGGGAACTTTTCAATACCCACTTCCTCTCAGTTTTTACTTAGGAAAATACTAGCGAAATTCCAGAAATAATAAATTATGTAGAACAGGACGATAATAAACAATGCACTATTGGGGTAACTTGTGACATGGTCCTCAGACAAATAGAGAAATTAAAACCTAACAAATCCCCAGGCCCTGATGAACTGTTTGCGAGGGTTTTTAAAAGAATGTAAAGAGGAAGTTAGCATACCTTTGGCTAATCTTTTCAATATATCACTACAAACTGGCATAGTGCCAGACAAGTGGAAAATGGCAAATGTAATACCTATTTGTGAGTGAGAAATGGTTTTGAAAACCGACGAGTTGAAGATTGAGACACTTATGCAACATATGGGAATCTTTATTAAGGAAACGTATCGCCACTCAGTGGCTTCATCAGTCCAATACAAAACAGAAAGGTGTAAGGAGAGGAGGAGTTTGAGGTAATCAGTCCCTCGGCCTGGAGTCGATGTGTTCATTCCATCAATCTTGTAAAGTACAGCATAGGGCGTATAAGTTGCTTATATACTGTATTGGACTGATGAAGCCACTGTGTGGCGAAACGTTTCCTTAATAAAGATTCCCATATGTTGCATAAGTGTCTCAATCTTCGTAATACCTATTTACAAGGCAGGTGACAGGTCCTTAGCTTCGAACTATAGAACAATAAGCCTTACCTCAATAGTGGGAAAATTTATGGAATCAATAATTGGCGAAGCAACTCGTAGCCATCTTGAAAGGCATAGGTTGATTAATGAATCTCAGCACTGCTTTACAAAGGGGAGTTCCTGTCATACGAATTTTCTATCTTCACTAATGTATTTGAGGAGGTAGATCATGATATTGAATATGATATTGTGTATATGGACTTCAGTAAGGCTTTCGACAGAGTTCCTCATCAGAGACTATTGAGGAAACTTAAGGCACAATGAAAAGGAGGATAATTTTTTTCCTGGGTAGAGGCATGGTTGACAAATAGGCAGAGAGTTTGCATAAATGGAGAGGAGTGGTCCAGTAGCGTCTCATCAGAGACCTGACCTGTACTTAGCTCTGTGAAGACGTGTCTTGTGTGATCTCTGTGAATCTGAACAGGATGTCCTCTCTTGAGCTACTCTACCAGCAGCTGAAGGAAGAACTGAGGGTAGCTAAGCTTGAGATACAGCGACTGACTGAGGAAAACAAGAGGATTTGTAGTAATCCTCCTGTTGAGAATCCTCAAGCCAAGAAAGGAACCTGGCCAGTGGCTGGAAATAATGGGACAAAGTTAAGGTTCAAGAGGACGGATGGAGAGGTAGAATCAACGAAGATCCAGGAAACTGTTGTGGAAACATCTAACCGATTCTCCTTGTTACTCGATGAATGTGAGTCGACTACTGGGAACATCATGACGAATGACACCAAGGAAGGTAAGAACATTGTTCTTGTTGGGGACAGTCAGATTAGGTACATGGATATACCCTTCTGCTTGAAAGATAGAAGTAGTAGACAGAGGGTTTGCTTTCCTGGGGCTGGGATGAAGGATATTGTTAGCCGTCTGGACGACATCATGAGAGGTAATGGGAGCAATCCTATTATCTGTATAAGTGCAGGAGGCAACGATGTTGGCAGACGTAGGAGTGAGTACCTGACTAGCCATAATTAGAAACAAGGGTGGGAACCCTGTCATATGTGGTATTTTGCCAAGGAGAGGAGTTGGGAATGAATGGTTGTCCAGGGCAATTGGTGTCAATTGCTGGCTGGACAAATACTGTAAAGGAAATGCAGTAACATTCATTGACAACTGGGACCTCTTCTATGGCAGAAATGACATGTATGCCAGGGATGGGGTTCACTTATCTAGGTCTGGGGTGGGGGCACTGGCAACTGCAGTGGAGGGAGCTGTTAGAGCTTTAAACTAGAAAAAGTTAGTGGTATGGGTTATGGGGAAAAAACAGTGAAGTCCCACTGTAGTAATATTATGAATTCAAGGAGAACTAGTAATAGGCAGAATAAGGTGGATATTGGAAAGTCAGTGGCATTAGGTGACAAGGACTGTAATAGGTATAGTGGAAAAAACAGAAATGAGCAGGAAGGGTAAAGAGAAAGGGGGTTCTTGATATGTATATTACACTAATAGTCGTAGTGCGAGAAATAAGATGGACGAGTTGAGATTAGTTGCTAGTGCTGGTAATATTGATGTTTTTGCAATAACTGAGAAGTGGTTTAATTTGAAAAATCGGGACATGCCTGCTGAATGTCACATCCAGGGTTTTAAATTGTTCCAAGTAGACAGAAGTATCAGGAAGGGGGGTGGGGTGGCACTCTATGTCCGTGATCATTTAAATTGTTGCATAAAAACGGGCATAAAGTCTGAAATGATACATACAGAGTCTGTCTGGATAGAATTTTCAGAAGGGTGTGAAAAACTGATTTTAGACGTGATATATCGTCCTCCAAACTTAGATAGGGAACAAGGGAGACTACTCTGGAAGGCAATTGTTAAGGCCACAAGGCACGATAACATAGTAATTCTAGGGGACTTTAAGGAATTTAGAATCTAACGACTTTTTAGAGGTAGTTCAGGATTGTTTTTTGAAGCAGTTTGTGACAGAACCTACAAGGGGAAATAACCTACTTGACTTGGTTCTGGCAAACAAGGAATCCCTTGCTAATAATTTAGAAATTACAGAGGAACTCGGCACAATCGACCACAAGTCAATTACCTTTAGCATTGAATGGTTGTATGATAATAGAGATAATTCAGTAACAGTTCCAGACTTTTGCTTAGCAGAATATAATGGGCTAAGCGAACACTTATCAACTGTGGACTGGGGTAACGAAGAGAGCTATCAATATGACAGTTTTCTTAACACTATACAGGCTGCCCAAAAAACATTTATCCCGTATAAAGAAATTAGATCAAGTAGAAATGACCCAAAATGGATGAATAATAGGCTCAAATATCTTTTAGGACAGAAGAAAGGAATTTATAGGCGCATAAATAGAGGTGAGGGTCATCTTATAAATCAGTATACCGACATTAAGAGGGACGTTAAAAAGGGTATAAAGCTAAACTGAACTATGAAATTAAAGTTGCTAGGGATTCAAAAACTTTGGTGACCTTCTGAATCGCATTCGCAACATCAACATCAGGAACAAGAAACTCTCCAGCCTTGATGTAACATCCCTATTCACCAAAGTACCTACTACACAAGCTATTGATCTCTTGCGCAGGTAAATTGACGACTCGTTTGATCTTCCTCTTCCAGCCAGCGATTTCATCGACCTTGTTGAACTATGTGTGGGCTTTACATGTTTCTCTTTCGAAAATCAACTCTTTCAGCGAACTTTTGGACTACCCATGGGAGCAAGAAGCAGGGAAGGCCAAAAGACAAGACGGGAAGGGAGGGAGGAGGAGCACTACTACTGACATTAGTAGCAGTAGTTGTAGTGGTGGTAGTAGTAATAGTTGTAGTAGTGATGGTGGTAATACTATTAATAGTAATAGCAGCACAGTAGTAGTAATAATAATGAGGCTACTGGCCAATGGGTTCAGTGAAACTCTCTATGGATAAAACCCAGGAACAGATCCCGTGTGGTGTGCGTCGAGTATGTTACAATTTATTCCACATTCATCACACACCCAGTGACATTCCCTCTGGACCAGCCAACTGGTAATTCACAATTTAGCTGTTCTGGGGCCCCACTGTTGTACTAATTGTACAGTTCAACCAATCAGTAACTCAACAGCGTGAGAGGTGGATCGTCAGTCAAGGTGATGTTGTTCATGTCTGTCTGACTATGAGTCAGACACTTTGACTACCACTCACACACTCTTGTATTCTGAAGTGTAACCTGCCGTTATGAGCGGCTCTTTGCTCTCTCTCTCTCTCTCTCTCTCTCTCTCTTCTCTCTCTCTCTTTCATCGCTATATTGCTGATTTTAACTTGTAAATACTGTACACAGTGGAAAAGAAATATAAGGGTAAAGAACAACTACTCACTGTGTTACTGTCAGTCTAGTCTTTGATTGCTTGACTATGTTTACGGCCAGGTGCATCAAGCCTTGATTGAATTTGTTACCTTTTTTATAATAACCCATAAGAGAGACAAATAAATAAAATAATGAATACAAATGAAGTGGAATGAGAGGTTTCGGCAAAGGTTAGGTTAGGTCAAGGTGTTCTGAAGTTTAATTAATGTTCTTGGCAATGTAACGGGAAAGGAACGAATCTACAGGAACAACTAATATTCAAGTTAGTAAAATTGTGCGTAAGAACTGCATAACCAAGACAGCATTTTTAAAGCTGGATAGTATATTAATTTATCAGAGGACCAGTTAATACGATGGTTGTGATCTCTGACATGTCAGAAAAGAGCACAGTGGGAGTTCCCAAGAAGAAGACATCTTTTGAGCTCTTTAAGTGTTTCAGAGAGTGGCCACCTTATAACTGAACCCTGTCCCCTTATACATTCTATTATGTCTCAAGTTGATGATGTCATCTTCACAATTTGTCAACGTCAAGGTGCACTATTTTCATCTGTGCCAAATGATCGTTGCAACCTTCTCACTACCCTTCTCACTACCCTTAATTCACACCTACTCTGCTGCCTTACACAGCAAACTACCCCGGCTTATCACTAACAGTCCTTGGTCCAAATTTTCCCTCAACGTGTTGCTAATCTTTTCTATGTTTCATTTTCCAAACATCTGCTTGAACTTCTCAGTATTGTTATTTCATTTGCCCCTTCACTCTTCCCTCGTGCTGCCATTGATGTAGTTACTTTTGATTATTTTAGCCAATCTAATTCTCAGATTATCACTGACATGTCTACTTATAGTCTATTTTTCTAAGAATCACCACCTTCTTCGTCGCTATCAACTTACCATTACTTTTCTGAGATCCGATACTAATATCGTTATCTTTCCTTCAATGGCTATCTTATTCGTCAGGATTAATTCGGAAAAGTCGAATCCATGCTTTTTGACTTTCACACTTTACATTCCTCTTGGTTCCAACTTTCTTGATCGCATCAAGAGAACTTTTAACCTTATCTTGATCTTGGTCTTGATTTTGTTCTCCGCTTCCCAGTTATCTGTCTATCTACCTTGTGTTTATGATCTCCATAAAACCCACAAGTTGGTATTCCTCTTCGTGCCTTCATTTCTTCTGGAGGTTCTATCTCTTAGCTACTGTCAGGTGATAACTATCCCTTAGCTCCTGTCAGGTGATAACTATCTCTTAGCTCCTGTCAGGTGATAACTATCTCTTAGCTCCTGTCATGCGGTAACTATCTCTTAACTCCTGTCAGGTGATAACTATCTCTTAGCTCCTGTCATGCGAAAACTATCTCTTAGCTCCTGTCAGGTGATAACTATCTCTTAGCTCCTGGCATGCGATAACTATCTCTTACCTCCTGTCAGGCGATAACTATCTCTTAGCTCCTGTCATGCGATAACTATCTCTTAGCTTCTGTCAGGTGATAACTTTCTCTTAGCTCCTGTCATGTGGTAACTATCTCTTAGCTACTGTCATGTGGTAACTATCTCTTAGCTCCTGTCAGGTGATAACTATCTCTTAGCTCCTGTCATGTGGTAACTATCTCTTAGCTCCTGTCATGTGGTAACTATCTCTTAGCTCCTGTCAGGTGATAACTATCTCTTAGCTCCTGTCATGTGGTAACTATCTCTTAGCTCCTGTCATGTGGTAACTATCTCTTAGCTCCTGTCAGGCGATAACTATCTCTTAGTTCCTGTCAGACTATAACTATCTCTTATCTCCTGTCATGCGAAAACTATTTCTTAGCTCCTGTCAGGTGATAACTATTTCTTAGCTCCTGTCAGGTGATAACTATCTCTTAGCTCCTGTCAGGTGATAACTATCTCTTAGCTTCTGTCATGTGGTAACTATCTCTTAGTTACTGTCATGTGGTAACTATCTCTTAGCTCCTGTCAGGTGATAACTATCTCTTAGTTCCTGTTAGACGATAAGTAACTCTTAGCTCCTCTCATGCGAAAACTATTTCTTAGCTCCTGTCAGGCGATAACTATCTCTTAGTTCCTGTCAGACGATAACTAGCTCTTATCTCCTGTCATGCGAAAACTATTTCTTAGCTCCTGTCAGGTGATAACTATCTCTTAGCTCCTGTCATGCGGTAACTATCACTAATTTGGCTGTTTTTCTCCTGCTCACCTCCGTCACTCACTAAACTTCATGAACGTTCCAGGCGACATACGTCCTGGAAGATGCTGAGTCATCCGTCCTGGAAGATGCTGAGTCATCCGTCCTGGAAGATGCTGAGTCATCCGTTCTGGAAGATGCTGAGTCATCCGTCCTGGAAGATGCTGAGTCGTCCGTCCTGGAAGATGCTGAGTCGTCCGTCCTGGAAGATGCTGAGTCATCCGTTCTGGAAGATGCTGAGTTATCCGTCCTGGAAGATGCTGAGTCGTCCGTCCTGGAAGATGCTGAGTCTTGTCACTGAGTCTCTCTTCACTAATGTTCCTTTTGACGATGCTCTTAATTTTCTCAGAGTGAAGGTTATTGAAGGACAACTTCGTCTCTCTCTGTTCCCACTGATGTCTTGATCTTATTCGTGATCTTATTCGCTTGTGAAAGTACATCCAGTTCTCAAACTTTTGGAGTTGCTATGGATTCTTTTCCAGAAATAACCTGTCCTCGCTAACATTTATATGGAATTTCGAAATAGCACAATTTCCTAATATTGAAGTATGTAGTTGTTTCTGGCATCGCTACGTAAATGATGTCATTATTGGCACTTGACTCTAGTCTCCTCCAACCTCTTCTTAATGACCTTAACAACCTTACTCATACCATCCAGTTCAAAGCAGGAACAGAACTTTATCTCTGCTTCCTTTCCTTGATGGTCATGTCTACTTGTTGTTGTTTTTGTATCGCAAACGTATGCCCAGTGGGATGTACATTGCCCAGTTGGATGTACATTGCCCAGTGGGATGTATATTGCTCAGTGGGATGTACATTGCTCAGTGGGATGTACATTGCCCAGTGGGATGTACATTGCCCAGTGGGATGTACATTGCCTAGTTGGATGTACATTGCCCAGTGGGATGTACATTGCCCAATGGGATGTACATTGCCAGTGGGATGTACATTGCCAGTGGGATGTACATTGCCAGTGGGATGTACATTGCCCAGTGGGATGTACATTGCCCAGTGGGATGTACATTGCCAGTGGGATGTACATTGCCAGTGGGATGTACATTGCCCAGTGGGATATACATTGCCCAGTGGGATGTACATTGCCCAGTGGGATGTACATTGCTCAGTGGGATGTACATTGCCCAGTGGGATGTACATTGCCCAGTGGGATGTACATTGCCCAGTGGGATGTACATTGCCAGTGGGATGTACATTGCCAGTGGGATGTACATTGCCAGTGGGATGTACATTGCCCAGTGGGATGTACATTGCCCAGTGGGATGTACATTGCCAGTGGGATGTACATTGCCCAGTTGGATGTACATTGCCCAGTGGGATGTACATTGCCAGTGGGATGTACATTGCCCAGTGGGATGTACATTGCCCAGTGGGATGTACATTGCCCAGTGGGATGTACATTGCCAGTGGGATGTACATTGCCAGTGGGATGTACATTGCCAGTGGGATGTACATTGCCCAGTGGGATGTACATTGCCCAGTGGGATGTACATTGCCAGTGGGATGTACATTGCCAGTGGGATGTACATTGCCCAGTGGGATTACATTGCCCAGTGGGATGTACATTGCCCAGTGGGATGTACATTGCCCAGTGGGATGTACATTCACTGTTTTTCTTATCATTCTCATCTTTCAAGAAAGGTATCTTATTTCTCTCTTATGTCTTCAGTGGGTGACCTTTTCCTCAGTTTCTGGATCTGAACATTTCTAGTGTGTACTTCCAGTGGATGTGCTATCCAAGTGGGATGTCTACTCTCATGTGGATTTCTCCTGCCTGCAGAGTGCTCAGGGGATACATTCCCTGAAGAGTGCTCAGGGGATGACTCCTTCCCTGCAGAGTGCTCAGGGGAAAATCATTCTGCAGAGTGCTCAGGATACATTCCTTCCTGACAGAGTGCTCAGGGGTTTAATTCCTTTTTCTGACAGAGTGCTCAGGTAATTCTTCCGACAGAGTGCTCATTTTAACTTCTTCTCTGACAGGTGCTCAGGGATAATTCCTTGCCCTGACAGAGTGCTCAGGGATATCTCTCCTGACAGAGTCTCAGGGTACTCCTCCTGACAGAGTGCTCAGTATAACTTCCTTCCCTGACAGAGTGCTCAGGGGATAACTTCCTTCCCTGACAGAGTGCTCAGGGATAACTCCTTCCCTGACAGAGTGCTCAGGGATAACTTCCTTCCCTGACAGAGTGCTCAGGGTAACTTCCTTCCCTGACAGAGTGCTCAGGGATAACTTCCTTCCCTGACAGAGTGCTCAGGGATAACTCCTTGCCCTGACAGAGTGCTCAGGGATAACTCCTTCCCTGACAGAGTGCTCAGGGATAATCTCCTTGCCCTGACAGAGTGCTCAGGGATAACTTCTTGCCCTGACAGAGTGCTCAGGGGATAACTTCCTTGCCCTGACAGAGTGCTCAGGGATAACTTCCTTCCCTGACAGAGTGCTCAGGGATAACTTCCTTCCCTGACAGAGTGCTCAGGGATAATCTCCTTCCCCTGACTGAGTGCTCAGGGGATAACTTCCTGCCCTGACAGAGTGCTCAGGGATAACTTCCTTGCCCTGACAGAGTGCTCAGGGATAACTTCCTTCCCTGACAGAGTGCTCAGGGATAACTTCCTTGCCCTGACAGAGTGCTCAGGGATAACTTCCTTCCCTGACAGAGTGCTCGGGATAATCTCCTTGCCCTGACAGAGTGCTCAGGGATAACTTCCTTCCCTGACAGAGTGCTCAGGGGATAACTTCCTTCCCTGACAGAGTGCTCGGGGATAACTTCCTTGCCCTGACAGAGTGCTCAGGGATAACTTCCTTCCCTGACAGAGTGCTCAGGGGATAACTCCTTGCCCTGACAGAGTGCTCAGGGGATAACTTCCATGCCCTGACAGAGTGCTCAGGGATAACTTCCTTCCCTGACAGAGTGCTCGGGGGATAACTTCCTTGCCCTGACAGAGTGCTCAGGGATAACTTCCTTCCCTGACAGAGTGCTCGGGGATAACTTCCTTCCCTGACAGAGTGCTCAGGGATAACTTCCTTCCTGACAGAGTGCTCAGGGATAACTTCCTTGCCCTGACAGAGTGCTCAGGGGATAACTTCCTTTCCCTGACAGAGTGCTCGGGGGATAACTTCCTTGCCCTGACAGAGTGCTCAGGGGATAACTTCCTTTCCCTGACAGAGTGCTCGGGGGATAACTTCCTTGCCCTGACAGAGTGCTCAGGGGATAACTTCCTTCCCCTGACAGAGTGCTCAGGAAATAACTTCCTTTCCCTGACAGAGTGCTCAGGGGATAATCGCCTTTTCATTGCCTTCCCCACATTTTCAATATTCATAACCTTAACAACAGTTAGTTTAATATCTTTATTATGAACCCCTCTCAAGGGAGATTCCTTGATGCTGGTGAGGGGCTCTTGATCTAGGGAATTAGATCTGTGCTCCAATTCCCTGAATTGAGCCTGAACACCTTCCATCCCCACCACCACGTGCATTGCATAATCCTACGGGTTTAGCGCTTCGCCATGATTATAATAATTATTTATTATGCACCGCACACTCCTCCTATGGAACTCCTGTCTTCTTGCTATCAAACTTGAATTTCGTGACACTAATCTTGCACTAATCTTGTTCGTACTTCTCCATCTATCATTAAGGCTTCCAGTGTCTACTTCATTCCTTGTTCTTCCTGTCTTCTCTATTACTTTGGTGAAACTTTCCACTCTGTCTTTCAGACTTCCCCCTCTCTGTCTGACAGACTTCCCGCTCTCTGTCTGACAGACTTCCCGCTCTCTGTCTGACAGACTTCCCGCTCTCTGTCTTACAGACTTCCCGCTCTCTGTCTGACTGACTTCCCGCTCTCTGGCTGACAGACTTCCCGCTCTCTGTCTGACAGACTTCCCTCTCTCTGGCTGACAGACTTCCCACTCTCTGTCTGACAGACTTCCTGCTCTCTGTCAGACAGACTTTCGGCTCTTTGTCTGACAGACTTCCCGCTCTCTGGCTGACAGACTTCCGCTCTCTGTCAGAAGGACTTTCGGCTCTCTGTCTGACAGACTTCCTGCTCTCTGGCTGACAGACTTCCCGCTCTCTGTCTGACAGACTTCCCGCTCTCTGGCTGACAGACTTCCCACTCTCTGTCTGACAGACTTCCCGCTCTCTGTCTGACAGACTTCCCGCTCTCTGTCTGACAGACTTCCGCTCTCTGTCTGACAGACTTCCGCTCTCTGTCTGACAGACTTCCGCTCTCTGTCTGACAGACTTCCGCTCTCTGGCTGACAGACTTCCCACTCTCTGTCTGACAGACTTCCGCTCTCTGACAGACTTCCCGCTCTCTGTCTGACAGACTTCCTTCTCTGTCAGACAGACTTTCTTCTCTCTGTCTGACAGACTTCCCTCTCTGTCTGACAGACTTAAGGAGCAAAAAGATGTCTTCTTCTCGGTTACACCAAAAATGTTTTTTCTGTCATGTCTGAGATGTCAGCCATATTAACTGGTTCTCTGCTATAACTATCTAACCTGCTTCTTGACTTAAAAATGCCATCATATTGAAGCAGTTCTTCTACACAGATTTCCTAAGAAGAATCTTAGTTCTGTCATTGTTTGTGTAGATGCCAGACTTTCCCACTACGTTGTTACATCACAACACTCATCACTATGTTACATCACATCACTCGTCACTATGTTACATCACAACACTCGTCACTATGTTACATCACAACACTCGTCACTATGTTACATCACAACACTCGTCACAATGTTACATCACACACTCGTCACTATGTTACATCACATCACTCGTCACTATGTTACATTACAACACTGTCACTATGTTACATCACAACACTCGTCACTATGTTAATCACAACACTTCGTCACTATGTTATATCACAACACTCGTCACTATGTTACATCACAACACTCGTCACTATGTTAATCACAACACTGTACTATGTTAAATCACAACACTTCGTCACTATGTTACATCACAACACTCGTCACTATGTTAATCACAACACTCGTCCTATGTTTACATCACAACACTCGTCACTATGTTACATCACAACACTCGTCACATGTTACATCACAACACTCGTCACTATGTTACATCATAAACACTGTCACTATGTTACATCACAACACTCGTCCTATGTTACATCACAACACTCGTCACTATGTTAATCACAACACTCGTCACTATGTTAATCACAACACTTGTCACTATGTTACATCACAACACTCGTCACTATGTTACATCACAACACTCGTCACTATGTTACATCACAACACTCGTCACTATGTTACATCACAACACTCGTCACTATGTTACATCACAACACTCGTCACTATGTTACATCACAACACTCGTCACTATGTTACATCACAACACTGTCACTATGTTACATCACAACACTCGTCACTATGTTACATCACAACACTGTCACTATGTTACATCACAAGACTCGTCACTATGTTACATCACAACACTCGTCCTATGTTACATCACAAGACTCGTCACTATGTTACATCACAACACTCGTCACTATGTTACATCACAAGACTCGTCACTATGTTACATCACAACACTCGTCCCTATGTTACATCACAAGACTCGTCACTATGTTACATCACAACACTCGTCACTATGTTACATCACAACACTCGTCACTATGTTACATCACAACACTCGTCACTATGTTACATCACAACACTCGTCACTATGTTACATCACAACACTCGTCACTATGTTACATCACATCACTCGTCACTATGTTACATCACAACACTCGTCACTATGTTACATCACAACATTCGTCACTATGTTACATCACATCACTCGTCACTATGTTACATCACATCACTCGTCCCTATGTTACATTACAAGACTCGTCACTATGTTACATCACAACACTCGTCACTATGTTACATCACAACACTCGTCACTATGTTACATCACATCACAACACTCGTCACTATGTTACATCACATCACTCGTCACTATGTTACATCACATCACTCGTCCCTATGTTACATTACAACACTCGTCACTATGTTACATCACAACACTCGTCACTATGTTACATCACATCACTCGTCCCTATGTTACATTACAACACTCGTCCCTATGTTACATTACAACACTCGTCACTATGTTACATCACAACACTCGTCACTATGTTACATCACAACCCTCGTCATTATGTTACATCACAACACTCGTCACTATGTTACATCACATCACTCGTCCTATGTTACATCACAACACTCGTCACTATGTTACATCACAACACTCGTCACTATGTTACATCACAACACTCGTCCCTATGTTACATACAACTATTTTTTCTCTATATTTATTCTTTTTAATCTACTGTCTTCTTTCTCCTCTCTGTCCATTCTCTCTCTCTGTCTTCTTTCTCTCTCTCTCGTTTTTCTCTCTCTCTTTTCTTTTCTCCTCTCTCTTCTCTCTTTTCCCCCTCTCTCTCTCTCTCTCTCTTTCCCCCCCCCTTACCCCCTCCTTTCCCCCCCAAAAAAAATTTACCACTCTTCTCCCCCCCTTTTTCCCCCTCTTTTCCCCCAAACTTCTTTTTTTTTCCCCCCTTCCTTTTCTTTTCTCCCCCCACCACCCCCCACCCAACCCCGACCCTTCTCCCCTCCCCTTGTGATATAAATAATCGAGGAGGGGACACATCATCTTGGGATGATACATAAAAAAAAATACGAAAAAAGTTCAATAAATTTGTTTAGTCTGTGGACAAATCTTAAGTCACTTGTAAAAAGTTGATTAAGGAATGTTCGAAACCCAAAATCTTGTAAGATTTTTACAAAAGTTAGTTAAAAAGAATGTTATAGTAAAACAATCAACATTCTTCCTTATCCTTGAAGAACTGATGATATTTTGACTCCAGCCCAGGTACCCTGAGCCCAGCGCAGGAGTGGCAGTCTTCCACAGCCTGGTGTTGTATTAACAAGGTCACATTGTCTTCCTTATATTAATATGCATTTACTGGTTTAAACTAACAGCAATACTAATACTACCATAATAATAATTTATACATTAACATTACTAATATTTACTAATAAAAAAAATTTAAAATTAATACTAATAAAAACATTAACATTTACTAATTAACTATCACCAACATAATCTAAAACTTTTTAAAAATAATAATAAAAAAAAAAAATAATAATAATAATAATAATAATAAACTGTTACTATTTTGCTAATGTTATTTTTAAGATACCGGGGTTTCCACGGAGGTAATGGGCCCCCCAAAAAAGAAACACTTTCACCATCACTACTTTATCACTGTCGCCGAGGGCGCCGATAATCAGTTCGTAATCCAAAAACCCTTTCCCACACCTCCTTCGGTCCGCCCAGTCCAGGGCTCAATCCCAAATGTTTTCTGAAACCGTTCAGCATCCCAAAAGAACTTTGATCAACAAAACAAAAACTAGCATCAAAAACAACTTCAGCATCAACAAAAAAATTTTTTCATCCCAAAAACAAAATTTTAACATCAATAACAACAACTTCAGCATCAACAACAACAACTTCAGTATCAACAACAACATCAGGATCAACAACAAAAACTTTAACATCAACAACAACTTCAGCATCAACAACAACAACTTCAGCATCAACACCAACAACTTCAGCATCAACAACAATAACTTCAGCATCAACAGCAACAACTTCAGCATCAACAACAACTTCAGCATCAGCAACAACTTCAGCATTAAAAACAACAACAATTTCAGCATCAACATCAACTTCAATAGCATTAACCAAACTTAAATATCAACAACAACTTAAGAATCAACAATAAAAACTTGAGCATTAACAACAACAATTTCAGAATCAACAGCAGTGACAGCATCAACAACAACAACTTAAACATCACCAACACCAGCAACTTCAGCATCAACAACAACTTCAGCATCAACAACAACTTCAATATCAACAACTTCACATTCAGCAACAACTTCAACATCAACAACAACAACTTCAGCATCAACAACATAAAAATCATCATCAACAACTTCAGCATCAAAACAACAACTTCAGCATCAAAGCAACAACTTCAGCATCAACAAGGACTTCGGTGTCAATAACAATAACCTCATCATCAACAACAACACCTTCAGCATCAACAACAACTTCATCATCAACAATTTAAGCATCTACAACAATAACTTGAGCAACATCAACATCAACTTCAATATCAGCAACAGCGTATGCATCCATAACATCAACTTCAACAACATCATCATTAACAACAGCTTCTGCATGCATCATCACCAGCAACATCATCAACAAAAGCAACATCATCAACAATAACTTAAGCCCCAACAACATCAACTTTAGCATAAACAACAACTTCAATATCAACAACAACAAGTTTAACATCAAGAACAACAACTTCAGTATCAACAACAATAACCTCAGCAACAGTAAAAACAACTTTAGCATCAACAATAATAGCTTCAACATAAACAACATCATCAGCATCAACAACAACAACTTCAACATCAACAACGACAATTTCAACATCAACAACAACTTAAGCATCAACAACAACTTCAGCATCTACACCAACATTTTCAACATCAACAGCTTCAGCATCAACAATTTCAATATCAACAAGATCCTCAGTATCAACAAGAACAATTTCAACAACAATAACTTCAGCATCAATAACAACAACTTCAGCATCAACAACAACAACTTCAACATTAACAACAACTTCAGTATCAACAACAACTTTAGCATCAACAACAACTTCATCATCAAAAAAAAAAAACTCAGCATCAACACCAACATTTTCTACATCAACAGCTTCTGCATCAACAACTTCAACATCAACAAGAGCCTCCGCATCAACAAGAACAATTTCAACAACAATTTCAGCATCAATAACAACAACAACAACTTCATTATCAAAAATAACTTCAGAATCTTTTTCTTGTACTGGTACTGTCCCGGCTCAGGTCTTTTCCAGATGGTGACCCAGGCTTGGCTCCCTGTCACGGCACTGTCTTTAAGGACATGTCAGCTGTACAGCAGCTGACATGTCAGGAAGGGCCGTGGAAGCTGCATAGCAGCAGGCGATATCGGGAAGGTCCTAGGGAGCAACCACTGCAGGGTCCACTGGAGCCACATCCCAGCTTTAGGCCGCGGCCTGAGTGCTGGGGTAGCTGAGCTTCATGGTGATTGGTTGATAGGAAGCTATGCTAGTGGGGATTAGCGTTTTTAATGTTTCTGAATTTCAGTCTGGAGACGTTAGTAATTCGGATCATGCTGTCATATTCTTGGATGTCCTCAAGCATGTTTTGAGAGGTGCGTTGTTGATCGGGGTCGCTGGTAAACTTCGCTGTTCCACCTTGGATTCGACGGTCGAGTTCATCCCAGAACATGCGATCCTCGTACTGGTCAGTAGTTTAGAAACTGACGCCAGGCCAGTCTGATAATTTATGGTTTAGTATCCCCCTTAATTCTGTAGTGAGTTTAGCAGCCTGTGCAGGTGTCATGACTGCAGATGTTATTTTGGTAGCAGTGAGAGTAGCGGTCGCAGGTGGTCTGACGGTGGTGATGTTTATAGCAGTGGAGTGAGATGGCGTGGTAGTGGGACATTCTTCAGTTGATGATAGAGTTATTTCTTTCGTGCCTGTTGATTGGTGCGGTTGGAGTGAGGTCTCTGATTGATCCGTTTCCGTGGTGGAGGAAATCAGTGGAAGCATCTCATTGGTGGTATTTTGAGGAGTCTCGTCACATGTTGGAGATGATGGTGGTGGTGGAGCAGCTTGAGAGGAACTTGTTGAGATGATGGTGGTGGTGGAGCAGCTTGAGAGGAACTTGCGGGTGTTGAAACATTGACGATGTTTGAGGTGGTCTTGATTATAACTGAAGAAGATGGAGAATCCGGGAATGTAAAACTGGGTATGTTGTTTAGCCTGAAGAGTTCAAAGTTCGTTGATGGTGGTGTTGAAGGATCCAGGTATGGCCATATTGTGCATATGAGCATGCATCATGCCGTAGTGGATTTTTATAGATTCATCGACAGGTATTGGCGGTACTGTGTTGCTGGTGGAGGATGAAGTTTGAGTGGCCTTGAGTATTTTGGAGGTGTCTGCTTGCAGTTTTGTGATTGCAACATATGTTGGAGATCTTGCAGTTGTTTTCTTTCGTCGTTCCAGGTTTTTCTTGAAAATTTCTCTTCTTGTTGGTCATTTGGCAGTGAGGGTGTGGTGTTCATTCCTACAGTTCAGGCATCTTGGTGGAGTTGTGGTAGTACAAGCCTTGAAATCATGTCCTTCACTGCCGCAGGTCGAGCAGAATTTTGTATCCATAGTACGACAATTTTGGGTGGTATGTAACAGTAATAGCTGTAACATTGCATGATGTGTTGCAATCTCTCGGCTTCAACGTAGTTTGGGTTGATTTGGAAGTAGTGGATTGCCATTCCATCAGCGAGAGCTTGGGCTGCCATGCTGACATCAGTGAAGGGGATTGTTAGCACTGAAGAAGCGTCGGGTATTTTGGTAATTTGTTTCACAGAGACCCAAGGGTCTTAATAATAACAATAATAAATAATATCTTTATTTCTACAAGTACATGAACATTGAAATTTTGGTCAAAGCATCAACAACAACTTCACTCTTCAGGCATTGTTCTTTATATACACTTAGATTCAGTGTCAAATATGAAGTTGATTGGCTGAGGTTTAACCTACAGAATTTGCGATTGAAATTTTGGAATATGTCTGCATTACTGAGTAGCGCAGCGCAGTGTTTTATGTACTGTATCTATGTACTCTGCAGTATTTATAAACATTAACTAACTTTCTCTATTTTCAGATACTCTAATTACTTATATACTTTACTACTGAGATGGCTACAATGACAGCGAGAAAAGCCACAGAACATGCATTGTTTGGCCATGCCAGTGTTCTTCCCGTGAACAAACTTGGCCATGACAGTGTTCTTCCAGTGAACAAACTTCCCTCCAATGACGATATGTTAAGGAATTGTTGGCGATATAAATGTGATGAAGGAAAGTTTACTGATGTTTCAGTGATTATCAAGATAGCAGCTAAGGATTGTTCTGAACTATGGCAGAAATCAATTGGACACAGAATGACTATTCCTTTTCTCATCCAGAAAAGAAAGTTTGAGAAAATTGTACAGTAGAGGAATAGAACTTAATAAGAACAAAAATGTCCTGCTGCCTCCTGTCAAGATGTAGTTGTTTCTGTCCTGCTGCCTCCTGTCAAGATGTAGTTGTTTCTGTCCTGCTGCCTCCTGTCAAGATGTAGTTGTTTCTGTCCTGCTGCCTCCTGTCAAGATGTAGTTGTTTCTGTCCTGCTGCCTCCTGTCAAGATGTAGTTGTTTCTGTCCTGCTGCCTCCTGTCAAGATGTAGTTGTTTCTGTCCTGCTGCCTCCTGTCAAGATGTAGTTGTTTCTGTCTTGCTGCCTCCTGTCAAGATGTAGGTGCAAACTAAAGGAGTGTGGCGGATACCACCTGGCTTACCTACCTGGAGTCTACCTACCTGGAGGGCATTCCGCGGATCGACGTCCCCGCGGCCCGTTCTATGACCAGGCCTCCCGGTGGATCAGGGCCTGATCAACGAGGCTGTTACTGCTGGCTGCACGTAGTCCAACGTACGAACCACAGCCCGGCTGATCTGGCACAGACTTTAGGTATCTGTCCAGCTCCTCTTGAAGGCAACCAGAGGTCTACTGGTAATGTCCCTTATGGCTGGTGGGAGGCTGTTGAACAGTCTTGGGCCCCGGACACTTATTGTGTTTTCTCTTAGTGTACCAGTGGCGCCCCTACTTTTCACTGGGGGTACGTTGTACCGTCTGCCAAGTCTTTTGCTTTCGTATGGAGTGATTTCTGTGTGCATATTAGGGACCAGTCCCTCCAGAATCTTCCAGGTGTAGATTATAGATATATCTCTCTCGCCTGCCTCCAGTGAATATAAGTCTAGTGCTTCCAGGCGTTCCCAGTAGTTTAAGGTGTTTGATGGAACTTATACGTGCAGTAAAGGTTCTCTGTACATTCTCTAGATCTGCAATTTCACCTGCCTTGAATGGGGATGTTAATGTACAGCAGTATTCTAGCCTAGAGAGAACAAGTGATTTAAAAAGGATCATCATTGGCTTGGCATCTCTTGTCTTGAATGTTCTCATTATCCATCCTATCAGTTTCCTCGCAGATGTAATAGTGGCATTGTTGTGGTCCTTGAAGGTGAGGTCTTCGGACATTACCACACCCAGGTCCTTCACATTACTTTTCCGCTCTATTGTGTGATTGAGTTTGTAATATACTCAGTCCTAGCTATTATTTCCTCCAGCTTTCCATAACGGAGTAGTTGGAATTTGTCTTCATTGAACATCATATTGTTCTCTGTTGCCCATTGGAAAACTTGGTTTATATCTTCTTGGAGATTTGCCGTGTCCTCAATGGATGACACTCTCATGCAGATCCTAGTATCATCTGCAAAGGATGATACAGTGCTATGGTTTACATCTCTGTCTATGTCTGATATGAGAATGAGGAACAGGATAGGTGCGAGTACTGTGCCTTGTGGGACAGAACTCTTCACTATGGCAGCATCCGATTTAATTAACTCTGTTTACTACTACTCTTTGTGTTCGATTGGTTAGGAAGTTGAAGATCCATCTGCCTACTTTGCCAGTTATCCCTTTAGCACGCATTTTGTGTGCTATTACACCATGATTGCACTTGTCAAAGGCGTTTGCAAAATCTGTGGATACTACATCTGCATTCTGCTTGTTTTCAGGCATCTAGACATAAGTGGTCTCAGTTGCAGCAGGAGCGACCTGTCTGCCATGTTGCCTGGTTTGCATTTGAGTCCAGGTGGTGCTATCCTGCTTCTAGAACTCTTTCAAAGATTTTTATGATATGGGACGTTAAAGCTATTGGTCTATAGTTCTTAGCTACTGCTTTGTTGCCACCTTTATGGAGTGGGGCTATATCCGTTGTTTTTAGTGACTGTGGAATCTCGCCTGTGTCTAAGCTCCTTCTCCATAGTATACTTAGGGCCTGTGAGAGGGGTTTCTTGCAGTTCTTAATGAACACAGAGTTCCACGAGTCTGGGCCTGGGGCTGAGTGCATGGGCATGTCGTCAATGGCTTTCTCAAAGTATGGAGGAGTTAGGGTTATGTCAGAAATTTGGCATACATTGGCAGTTTTTTTGAGGCTCATTCATGAAAAAATTGTTTGGATTGTCTATCTTTAGACGGATTAGTGGTTTGCTGAACACAGAGTCATATTGAGATTTCAGTATCCCATTCATTTCTTTGTTGTCATCTGTGTAAGATCCGTCTTGTCTGAGCAGGGGTCCAATACTAGAAGTGGTTTTTGCCTTAGTTTTGGCTTATGAAAAGAAATATTTCGAATTTCTTTCAATTTCACTAATCGCTTTTAGCTCCTCTTGACTCTCCTGGATCCTGTATGAGTCCTTTAATTTTAGCTCAATATTTTCGACTTCCCTGGTTAGCGCTTCCTTCCGTGAATCAGATAGTCCGACATTCTTGAGGAGCTCAGTGATTCTTCGTCTTCTACTGTATAGGCAGCGTCTCTCTCTCTCCTGTTTACTTCTTCTCTTCTTTTGTCGTAGAGGAATATGCCTTGAACATACTTCAGCTACCAGGAGGTTGATCTTTTCAAGGCACTGGTTAGGGTCCATGTAATTTAAGATATCTTCCCAATATGTTTCATTTAGGGCATAGTTTACCAGATCCCAGTTGATGTTCTTGTTGTTGAAGTTGAATTTGTTAAAGGTACCCTCATAGCTATATGCCTTTTGCTGATCAGGACTCCTGTGCATGTATGTCTGGACTTCGATTAGATTGTGATCAGAATTTGTTGTTTTTGATACTGTTATGTTTCTTACCAGATAATCATTATTTGTGAAGATATGGTCTAGTGTGTTCTCTAGTCTCGTTGGCTCCACTATCTGCTGACTTAGGGTGTGTTTGTTGCAGAAATTTAGCAGCTCATGTGTGTGTGACTTTTCATCTGAGCTGCATAGAGGGATTATTTCTGCTACAACATTATTTGCTATATTCTTCCATTTTGTATGTCTAAGATTGAAGTCACCAAGCAGCAAGATGTTTGAGAATGGGGCTGGAAGGTTATCCAGACAGGAGTCAATTTTTGATAGTTGTTCTTTGAACTGTTGGGAAGTTGCATCTGGTGGTTTATATACAAGTACAATGGCTAGGTTTTGGTTCTCGATTTTTATTGTCAGAACTTCAACTACATCATTTGTGGTGTTCAGTATCTCCGTGCAAATGAGCGACTCTCTGACATACAGGCCAACCTCCCCTTGTTGCCTGTTCTTTCTGTCGCATCTGAAAAGGTTGTACCCAGGTATCCATATTTCACTGTCAAAGTAATCTTTTGCGTGGGTCTCTGTGAAGGCTGCAAACAATGCATTTGACTCCCTTAGAAGTCCACTAATGAAAGGAATTTTGTTGTTGGTAGATGGCTTAAGGCTCTGTATATTAGCAAATATAAATGAGGTTATGTTGCATCAGTAGTTGTGAGTCCGGAGGGGTCACTGGCTGCGCCTCCAGTCTAACAAGGCTCCAAGGTGGTGGACTATTTTGGTTACCTCTTTCCATTTTCTTTCTTCGTTTCTTACCACTAAAAAATCACTTTGGGTGGGGTTTTCATAACTACCATAACTACTATGGTTTGTTGTATGGGGTATGTGCCTCCTGGTAAGTAATTGTGATGTGAAAGTTCCTAAACGTGAGGTGCAGTTCTTCCTTGACCAGAGAGGCGATAGGAAGATGAAAATTGGCTGTGTTGACATGACAGTAATGAGGATGTGGGATAGAGTGACGGTAAAAGAGGAACAGGATGCAGCCAAAGCCTGTAAGCAGCTGGAGGAAATACAGAGTGAACAAGCAGCTGGAGAAGTCTCTGATTCTGACGATAATTCAAATGATGCCAGAGATAGCTCTTCTGTCGATACTGATGCTGACTATGTCTTGAGTGGTCTGACTGCCAGCAGCTCACAGCAGAACAGAACAAGACTCCCCACACTGGCAGCCACATGTGACTGATACTTGATCATTGATTAAGCTGGAGCTGCCATTGCTACCACCACCTTAATGGATTATGGCATTATCACCAAGGACGAGAAAAGTCAAGTTATTGGACCACAGAAGTTACGAGGTGCTAGACACAAATACTGAATGGAGAGGCAAGAAAATAAGCAGCAAACTTGGAAAATATCACATCACTGTATTTTGATGGTAAGAAGACCTCCACTCGTATAATGACAAAGAATGAGAAGACCAAGAAATGGAGTCCAAAGATAGTGGTGATAGACCATAACGTCATCATGGTGGAGCCCAGCACTAAATATCTCACTCATGTGACTCCCAAGTCAGACCATGGAAAGGAGATTGCCAAGACTATCTATACATTTCTGGTGGAACAGAAACTAACTGGACAGCTGTTGTATGTGTTGGTAGTGACGCAACCAACGTAAATGTCGGAGTTGACAATGGAGCCATTCATCATCTTGAAATGTTGCTTGGTCATCCGGTTCATTATTTCATCTGTCAGCTTCATGGAAATGAGCTGCCATTCCGGGCTGTTTTCTACCACTATGACGGTAAGCCAAGTGGTCCTGACAGCATTGGAGAGGTCCCATTGGCAAGCAAATCAAGGAATCTCTGTCTGAGCTCCCAGTAGTTGCTTTCCAGCCAGTCACTTTCACTGATTTCCCTGCTCTGAATGACAAGGTAGCAGAGGATCTGTCCGGGGACCAGAGATACTTGTACAGGATTTGCAAAGGAGTGATCACAGGTGTGGTTGATGATGACTTGGCTGCTCTTGAACCAGGTCCACCATGTGTGTCAAGGTGGAATACTTTATGGAGTAGGATCCTTAGGCTGTATGTGGGAATTTCAAGACCTAGTCAGGGGCTGAAATGAGTCGTCATTATGATTTTAAAGTTCAGTGCTCCAGTGTGGTTCCACATCAAGCTGCACCGTTTTATCACACACGGTTCAAAGAACGTCTTCCAGTCACTGCAATTTATGAGACATCTGAACAGTGATGCAAATAAGATAGTAAAGAAGACTGTCCAAAGAAATTCCAACTTTGCTCAAACAGATCAGCTGCTTCTTGGTATGTGCGCTGATGATGACATGACTGTGAGAGACAAAGCTGTCTCAATGATAAGAAAAACTGAAGAGAAGCAGCAGTCAGAAGAAAGTACTGAGAGCTCTGATGAGGATGGAGAATATTCTGCTGATGCTGTTGGCGAGGACTTGTTAATCTACACTGATGATGAGGATGACAGTGAATATGAAGAGAATAACAATGTGGCTCCTGTTGGCAACTCAGGAAAAGTAGTGATTCTCAATTTTTAGTGACAAGCAAAGAACTATCATTCCATGATTGACTGGAAGACTGAACTCAAAACTGAGTCTCCTTTCATTGCTTCTCTATTAGATCAACAGTTCTGAAAATTATTGAGACTCCACTGGAGGTGCCCAAGTGGCCAAACAACACTGAAGCTGTTGAGAGAGAGATAACATTAATGACTGAAGCTGCACTGAAGTGACTGGACAGAAGGCAAGAGATGGATATATTAGGCAAAGAATATTTTCCAGGAAAGTGATGCCCAAGTTCCTCACCAAGAAAGACTTCACTTATAACTTGTAATAGTTTAAAATTAAATAATTGATGATTGATTTAACCCATTTACATTTGATTATACAATCTTCACAACCAAAAATGATATAAACCATGTACACTTGATTATTATCCTAACAACCAATAAATTATAACTAACTGCTGTCAGTGGTGTATAATTTGACGAAAAGTTGATCGCGATGCTGCAGGGTAAATGGGCATGAAATGGTCTTAAATTTTGCACAGAAGTTTGTTGTGACCATACAAATAATACCTGGAAAGTGCAGCTTGCATCTCTAAATTTGTATTTTTTCATTGCTCCCTAGTGTCGTAGGATGTCTGCAACTGATTCAAGGATAGTTGTAAGCCGTAGAGTGTTTCAAGTAAAGTCTCCATAAATTGGGGTATTATTCTCCGTGTAGGATATAGAATGGTTGAGGTGTTACCCAGATGTATAAGGAACATTGCCTGAAGAGTGCAGTTTTGACCAAAATTTCAATGGTCGCTATAGGACACCACGTCAGAAACAGCTAAGCCAACCAACAACTCCAGGAAGACAGCCACACTCCATCAAGTGCCTTGCAATCATCAAGTGCCTTGCAATCATCAAGTGCCTTGCAATCACCAAGTGCCTTGCAATCATCAAGTGCCTTGCAATCATCAAGTGCCTTGCAATCACCATCTTCAGCAAGCACCCTAGAACCTTCCTCTTGGGTGGAAAAAACTAGCAATTGTTTTTAAGAAGTATGCCTTCTAACAACTCAACAACATGAAAGTATACAGCTGGTATAACTGTGTGTGGCTGATGAGAAGTGGGGTATACCCCATCCTATGAATTCTATGTATTCAAGAAAAACCTTACACACACACACACACACACACACACACACACACACACACACACACACACACACACACACACACACAGTAGGGACGCCATGTGGGCTAGTCACAACTTGTAGGGCTCTGTGAATATAAGTGTCTTCGAGGGCGGGGTCAGAGTGGGCCTAGTGTGCTCCAGGCGACGTTGCCACGTGTGTCACCCTAGATAATAAAGTGAAATAAATATGTGACAAGTGAAAGAAATACAGTGAATAGGTTATATTATATATCGACAAGAAACGAAAATGGATATACGCCAGAACATCACATCGAGTTGGACAATCTACAGGATACTACATGCTGGACAAGCTGCATTGCATCGCAAGTATTCACCTATGCGTGGTTTTCGGGTGTCGGGTGTAAGTTCCAATTACCTAACCGCTAAGCTGTTTGTGAACGGTCAACTCTCATAGTAAGATAAGGAATAGGATATCAAGTACTCGGTAACAAATAGCAATTGGTAATTTCTAGCAGAAAAGGGCGAGCAGACAGGTGAATCATAGAATACATTAACTGGTAGATCAGGTGTGTCAGGTCAGGCCAGGTAGAGGAGCACTGTAGACTACGTGTTACTCACAGACCCAACACACACACATACATACATACACAGCCCCGTTGGCCTGGTGGTAAAGCTCTTGCTTCACGCACGGAGGGCCCGGGTTCTATTCCCGACGGGGCGGAAACATTTCGAAGTGTTTCCTTACCCACACACACACATACAACAGGCCTAGTAACTAACACACTCATACACCATAACACAACAGACCTGGACAAGCTTGACATCTGGTCTAGCAACTGGCTTCTCGAATTCAATCCCACCAAATGCAAAGTCATGAAGATCGGAGAAGGGCAAAGAAGACCGCTGACAGAATACAGGCTAGGCGGACAAAGGCTACAAACCTCGGCAAAGGAGAAAGACCTTGGGGTGAGTATAACACCAAGCACGTCTCCGAAGGCACACATCAACCAGATAACTGCGGCAGCATATGGGCGACTGGCAAACCTAAGATTAGCGTTCCGTTACCTAAACAAGGAATCGTTCAAGACACTGTACACCGTGTACATCAGGCCCATACTAGAATATGCAGCACCAGTCTGGAACCCACACCTGGTCAAGCACGTAAAGAAACTAGAGAAAGTGCAAAGGTTTGCGACAAGGCTAGTTCCACAACTCAGGGGTCTGTCCTATGAAGAAAGGTTGAGGGAAATAGGACTAACAACACTAATGGAAAGAAGGGTCAGAGGAGACATGATAACGACATACAAAATACTGCGGGGAATCGACAAGGTAGACAGTGACAGGATGTTCCAGAGAGGGAACACAGAAACAAGGGGACACAACTGGAAGCTGAAGACTCAGATGAGTCAAAGGAATGTTAGGAAGCATATCTTCAGCCACAGAGTAGTCAGGAAGTGGAATAGTCTAGAGAAAGATATAGTGGAGGCAGGAACCATACATAGTTTTAAGACGAGTTATGATAAAGCTCATGGAGCAGGGAGAGCAGAGACCCAGTAGCAGACAGCGAAGAGGCGGGGCCAGGAGCTGAGTCTCGACCCCTGCAACCACAATTAGGTGAGTACAATTAGGTGAGTACAATTTCACCACTACTTTTCACGCAATAAATCGACACACATACACACACACACACAAACACACACACACACACACACCAGTATGCAGCACCAGTTTGGAACCCACACCTAGCCAAGCATGTGAAGAAGCTCGAGAAAGTGCAAAGGTTTGCAACAAGTATAGTCCCGGAGCTAAGGGGTATGTCCTACGAGGAGAGGTTAAGGGAAATCGACCTGACGACACTGGAGGACAGGAGAGATAGGGGGGACATGATAACAACATATAAGATACTGAGAGGAATTGACAAAGTGGACAGAGACAGAATGTTCCAGAGATGGGACACAGCAACAAGGGGACACAGTTGGAAGTTGAAGACTCAGATGAATCACAGAGATGTTAGGAAGTATTTCTTCAGTCACAGAGTGGTCGGGAAGTGGAATAGTTTAGGAAGTGATGTAGTGGAGGCAATCTCCATACATAGCTTTAAGAAGAGGTATGATAAAGCTCATGGCACAGGGAGAGTGACCCAGTAGCATCCAGTGAAGAGGCGGGGCCAGGAGCTTTGACTCGACCCCTGCAACCACAACTAGGTGAGTACAACTAGGTGAGTACACACACACACACACACACACACACACACAACAAACACACACATTAACTGGTAGGTCAGGTGTGTCAGGTCAGGCCAGGTAGAGAAGCACTGCAGACGACGTGTCACTCGCAAACTCCACATACACACTCATACACCATAACACACAATTTCACCACTACTTTTCACACAACCACACACACACATACATACACACACACACACACAAAACTAACACACACACAAACCTAACACACACACACAACACTAACACACACACACACACACACACACACAAAAACACACAAACACACACACACACTATCACACACACACACACACACACACACACCTATCCAACACAAATATCAGTCACACACACACACACATACACATACACACACCTCCAGGAAACTCGCTGACACACCCACAGAAACATAAGGTTTCTACATACACATCACACACACATATATAAAACATACACACAACAAAGTACGAGGTGTAGTCACAGCAGTCACGCGCGTTTTGAGCTCCGCTAAATTGGGTCGTATTGGGTGGTCCTAGGGAAATCCGAGTGCAACAAACAGGCGTGGGCATAGGCTAGAGTGTCATACTTATTTAAAACCAAAAAGCAGGGAAATACGAGTGATCTCAGAGGAAAAAAACACAGTAAATAATGGAAAGTGCCAGTGAAGGGAGACGGTGATAGGCCTAACAGCGGTTACCACACAGCAGGAAGTCGAGAATTTATCGTAGTGAACTATAATGCAGTGGGAGCATATCTACTGGAGGCACCCAAGTAAGGGAGATAAGTGCAAGGCAAGCAGTGAACAATACGGTGATTGCATAAAGTGAGCCCAATAGAAAAGAAACGAAGAGGTACAGTACCCAGCAGGGCGCCACGCCAGGAGAATATCGACAATACAGAACTAGAAGACATCGAATGTAATGTACAAAATCCTAGTTGTGGTTTGCAGGTTTGCAGGTTTCTGGCCCTGAGTTGCTGAAGCTGTGGGACAAATCCCTGCTCGGAGGAGCTGACTTCATAAGTAGTTCATAGGTCGGAAGACAAGTCAGGGTGCAGGGCTACCAACCAAATGTACACACGTGTACGCACGCCACACACACATACACTTGAAGTAGTCAGGATATAGATGTAGTATACCATACAATTGTTTGTGTAGTAGCAACAATATTATTACCAGTTTATAAGTAGCAACTTTTAGTAGCAGTGCTTAGTAGGATTACAGAATTAGATTTAGAATAGGTAGACACACACACACACTTGAAATAGTCGGGGTGTAGTAGACCATACAGCTGTTCTTGTATTAGCAATTATATTTTTATCAGTTATATAGGAAGTAGTATTCTTTTTAGATTTTGTAGCTAAGTAAGGTAGGAAGAAAATTCAAAGACGTGGGCGGAGCGCAGGCACGGTGAGTCAGAGGTAAACAAACACACGCACACACACAGTGAGGACAGGCACACACACACACACGTACACACACACACACTCAGTTAGGCCTACAGCATCCTGACCAGTAACCCACTAACCATTTCCCTCCATACCCCATAATCCTCACACGCACACACACACACACACACACACACATACGCTCACACACACGCACACACTCACACTCTATACCCTCTCTCCCCCAAAACCCTCTCTCCCTCTATACCCTAGCTTAGTAGCACTATCCGGTTATAGAACTAGTACTAGCAAAATCCTAGATTAATATTAGGAGAGTAGTCCAAACTTCTGAAACCTATCACCCCCACGCTCTCCCCCCCACTCTCTCCCTCCCTTTCTCCCTCACATGCACACCCTCCCTCTCTCCCTCTCCCTCTCTATACCTCCCCTTCTCCCTCACACACAAACCCTCCCCCTCTCTCTCCCTCCCCCTCTCTATACTTCCCTCTCCCCCTCTCTATACCTCCTCTCCCATCCTCCCATCTCCCTCCCTCTCCCTACCTCTCCCTATCCCTCTCCCTCTCCCTACCTCTCCCTATCCCTCTCCCTCTCCCTACCTCTCTAGTACTAGCAAAATTCTAGCTTAATATTTAGGAGAGTAGTCCAAACTTTCTGAAAACCTATCTCCCCCCCACTCTCTCCCTCCCTTTCTCCCTCAAATGCACACCTCCTCTCCCCTCTCCCTATCTATACCTCCCTCTCCCTTTATCTCCCTCCCCTTCTTCCTCACACACAAACCCTCCCCTCTCTTACCTACCTCTCCCCTCTATACCTCCCTCTCCCCTCTCTATACCTCCCTCTCCCTCTCTATACCTCCCTCTCCCTCTCTATACCTCTATACCTCCCTCTCCTCCTCCCTATCCCTCTCCCTATCCCTCCCTCTCCCTCTCCCTCTCCCCACCTCTCCCTATCCCTCTCCCTACCTCTCTCTCTCACTCCCCCTCTCCCTCCCTCTCTCTCTCCCACCCCCCTCTTCCTCCCTCTCCCTCTATCTCTCTATCTCCCTCCATCTCTCTACCTCCCTCTCTCTCCCACTACCTATCTCTCTTCCTACCTCTCTACCTCCCTCTCTCTCTCCCTCTCCCTCTCGCTCTCTTTCTCTCTCCTCTATCCACCCTCTTCTACATTTCCTCTAAGCTATCTCTCTCCCCCTCACCCCCATTCCTATCCTTTCTCCGTTTCTCCCTCACCCCCTTCCCTACCCCTCTTCTTTCTCCCTTCTCCTGACACCTCAATACATCCACAAGGGACTCAGTGGGAAGATGGGTGGCTCAGAGAGGGCATCAACAAGGAGGAAGATGGCCAATCAGGGAAGGCCACAGTGGGAGGAGGAAATCTCTAGAAGGGAGAAGGAATGGGAGAGGAAGATATTGGTGATCACCGAGGAGCTCAATGAAAGGGAAAAGGAATGGGAGAGGAAGCTATTGGTGATCAGCGAGGAAATGGAGAAGAGGATAGCTGAGGAGAGTAGAAAATGGGTAATGCAAGCCAAAAAAGCAGAAGCCAAGATCCAGATCTTAGAAGTGAAGCTGCAGGGACTGACACAGAATAGAGACAATAGTACCTGGGAGGAAACGACGCTTGGAGCTTGTGCACCAGGCACAGCCAAAGGGAATGAGGAGAAAAGAGGAGAACTCTTGTATGCACAGGCACTGGCAGACACACATGGGGCCCGAAGCAAGACGAGCAGGATAACAACACACGAGAGGGATATAGAAGAAGCAGCCAGGGTCAAGAAGAGCACCACAGGAACAACAAATGAGAGCACAGAAACAACACATGAGAGGGTAGACAAAGCAGCAGACACGCTAAACACGGAGACCTCAACAACACACTGCAGCGGAAAGGGACGTATGAGCAGACCGGACACACAAAGGAACACGGGGAATACAACCATAACAGCACCGGGAGAGGCTAATGCACCTTTGACAAGGCAATGGGAGACACAGTAGGAGGAGGAAAGGAAGAAGTCGATCTTTATCTATAGCCTGAAGGAAGTCGAAGGGGACACCCACGACAGAAGGAAACAGGAGGAGAAAGAGAAGATCAATGGTATCATGCTAGGAATAGGGGAAGACTCATCCCAAGTGACAAATTTTTGGAGAATCGGGTGGTACACAAAGGGAAGAAATCGACCCCTCAAGGTAATATTCAAGGCAGAATCAGCCCGCACCATGATCCTGCAAGAGAAAGCTCAGCTGAGGACGAACCAGGGGTACCGGAATGTATACCTAGATCGGGACAGAATGCAGGAAGAAAGGGAGGCCCGGAGGGAGAAGATAAGAAGGAGAAGAGAGGAGGGAGGGGAGACAGCGAGATACGGAGGACACCAAGCCCAAGCAGGACAAACACACACACTTGAAGTACCCTCAGCGGGCCTCAAATAACAAACAACCCACGACAACCCTACACTCTAGCACCACACCAACTTATCAGGCCCCCTGTCCCCACCCTAGCAAACGAAAACCAACCGTCACAGTTACCCCCCACCCCCACCTCAAACTGCACCCCACCAGCCCATACCCCAACCATACAATCCCCCCCACCAATGCTGCAACCCCCTGCGGGCACCCTGCCCACACCCCCAACACACCAAGATCTCCCCAGGGCCACAGTATTGGAAACAAGGTTGAAGGTTTGGTACACAAACGCGGATGGAATTACGAATAAGTATGAAGAGTGAATGAAAGAATAGATGAGGCATCCCCAGACATCATAGCGGTCACAGAAACTAAACTAAATGAGACAGTAACAGATGCAATCTTCCCACAGGGATATCAGATCCTGAGGAAAGATAGGAGGAGCAGGGGGGGAGGAGGGGTCGCACTGCTTGTAAGGCACCGTTGGAGATTCGAGGAAATGGTAGGAATGGAGGTGGGTAGAGAACGGGACTTCATAGTAGGTACCATCCAGTCTGGGGAGCATGAGATAGTCATTGCAGTGATGTATAACCCACCACAGAACTGCAGGAGGCCAGGAGAAGAATACAATGAGAACAACAGAGCGATGGTGGACACCCTGGCGGAGGTGGCAAGAAAAGCACACATGAGCAGAGCGAAGCTACTGGTCATGGGAGATTTCAACCACAGGGAGATCGACTGGGAGAACCATGAACCACGTGGGGGTCCAGAAACTTGGAGAGCCAAGATGATGGACATGGTACTGGAAAACCTGATGCACCAACATGTCAGGGACACGACCAGAGAGAGAGAGGAGAAGATGAACCAGCAAGACTGGACCTTGTATTCACCCTGAACAGCTCAGATATTGAAGACATAATGCACGAGAGCCCCCTGGGAGCCAGTGACCATATGGTGCTGAGCTTTGAGTACATTGTAGAGCTACAGGTGGAGAGGAAAAGCAGTACGGATAGAGACAAACCAGACTTTAAAAGAGGAAACTACATGGGCATGAGGAATTTCCTGCAGGACGTTCAGTGGGAAAGGGAAATGGAAGGACTGACAATAAATGAAATGATGGAATACGTAGGGGCAAAGTGCAAGGAGGCAGAGGAACGGTTTATACCCAGAGGCAAAGGATTAAATGGGAAGGCCAGAAAGAGCCCCTGGTTTACACAAAGGTGCAGGGAGGCTAAGACTCAGAGTATCAGAGAATGGAAACGGTACAGAAGGCAAAGAACCCAAGTAAACAAAGAGATTAGTAGAAGAGCTAGAAACGAGTATGCACAAGTATGGAGGGAGGCCCAGAAACAGTACGAAAATAACATAGCATCGAAAGTTAAGTCCGACCCGAAACTGATGTACAGTCACATCAGAAGGAAG
>WNWK01015479.1:0-47737 GCA_009830355.1 Cherax destructor | reverse complement strand
TAGACAGGACATCTCCACTGCCTCCAACCTCCTCTCCCCTTGCAGCATTTGCAAGCCCATGCTTCACACCCATATAAAGGTGTTGGTTGCCCATTATGCTTTCATTGCGTTCACCTTCTTGCCCTCCATGTGGATAACGTTTTTGTCCTCTGAATACCTCAACGCACCACTCACCTTTTTCCTTCATCAATTCTATGGTTAACCTCATCGTATAAACCCATCACTGACCCGTCAACTCCCAAATGTCAAAACATTACTTCTTCACATAATCCCTCTCTCCAATGTGATATCCAATTTTTCTTTGTTTAATCGTTTGAATGCACCCTCATCACGCACTCTTATGTGTTCACTTTCAGCTCTGCCTTCACACCCTCCAGAACAAATGTATTTAATTTGACAGGATACTGTATAAATGGAATCATGTTGCGGCTTGTTAGGTCAATTTTATTTGTAATATACGCGTACTTCTGGCAAGACGGCTATTAAATGAATGATGGTAAATGTAGTATCTTCTTTAGGTCACTCTAATTTGTATCAGCCTAGCTTACTGAATGGAGAATTCGAATCCATGGCAAGCCAGGCCCAAGATTAGCATCAGAAATAGATCGTCAGGGGTTCGAATCCTCCATTCAACGAGTTTACAATCGTGTCATTACGACTTTAAAGCTCTCATTATAGTGTGGTAACTGCTGTTAATGTGATGCAGGAATCAACCATGGACCCATCACGGCGGGGGTGATTGGTGCTCGCAAGCCCCACTACGATATCTGGGGCAACACTGTTAATGTAGCCTCCAGGATGGAGTCCACGGGCAAGGCTGGCTGCATACAGGTCAGCTACCACTACAGTCTTATCATATCCCAGCAAACATTAATGTTTTTTATAATGGAGATGTTATATGATTAAAAGGGATGCCTATAGCACCTGTTTCACCTAGAAGATGCTTCATCAAGCTGGTACTTGATGAAGCATTTTCAAGGGTATATACACAGAGACGTGTGTATCTCAGTGTATATGCACAGAGTTTATTTTAATCCCTTGGCTGGTGGCTTATAGGCGACATGTAGTACATACATTTTAACCTCATTAACCAACCAACCAAAGCTTCTTGTAGGTGAACCATCGTAATAATTTTGTCTCCTGTTATTTTTTTATATCACTGGTTTGTAAGTGACAAACAGATGACTAAGACACATGTTCAACACTTGGGTATCGTCACTGTGCAGACGTTTCACCAAGCAGAGGTTTAACCAAAGGTTTTATCACACCAGTACAGCACAACGATCCTGGTGACGTTGGAAGACTCATACGAAGTCTCTTTAGACCAATTGTCGGCTCACAGTCCAGCTCAAATATTATTATATATTTTGTTAGGTTTAAGGGCTCTTTACTACACGAGAGTCATTAAGGCTGCATGTCACCTGTTCACCACCAGTCAAAAATACTTTAATTCAATAAGTAGGGACTAAAGTTAACTCTCGGTGTATATACACTGGGATATACACCTCTTGGTGTGTATATCCTCTTTACATTATAATAATATAATATCTTTATTTACTACAAGTATATGTACAAGTTATACAAACCATAGCTGATATACTACTATATAGAAAGCTCCTTGTTATGCTGAGCATTTCGGGCAAATTAGGTCAGTTTTGTCCCAGGATGCGACCCACACCAGTCCACTAACACCCAGGTACCCATTTTACTGATGGGGAACATAGACAACAGGTGTAAAGAAACACGCCCAATGTTTCTACCTTGGCTGGGAATCGAACCCAAGCCCTCGCCTGTGTGAAGCAAGAGCTTTAGTAAAAATAATTAATTAAATTTATTTAGGGGTCTGACTTTATCAGTAGTTTTTGTCGTACCAAAAATATTTTTATATTTTTTTATTGAAATAAAAATATGTATTAAAATCAGTTTAAATTTAACCAGTAGAAATTTTTAATTTAAAAGTTGTCTTCATTCTTCGATAAAAATCAAAACTTTTTGTACAAAACTCTAGTATTATGTATTATTATTATTGTATTTTATTTCAATCCTCAGGTGACAGAGGAGACCACAAAAATACTGCAGAACTTCGGTTATGTGTTTGAGCAGAGAGGACTGATAGCAGTGAAGGGTAAAGGAGAACTCATGACCTACTACCTCGTGGGCAAAGCTGCGAGTCCCCAGCAAGTGAACGGCCAGTCTCTGGACTACTCCAAGACACAAGCCCAGACCAATACCTGAGTCTCTCCTGCAGACCTTTTAGCCTTTAGGAGACAGAGGAGAACCTTTATATTTCCATAAAGAATCAGCAGCCACTCTCATCTGAAAAAAAAGATACTTCTATCTTTAGATATATTCTTTATTTTAGATGCGATTCTCACGATACAGTGATAAAGCTACTTTTGTATACCAAGAATAACTCCATCACTTGTAGGTGTAGTTATAAGGGACTTTACCGCAGCTCTTGTGTGAAGGTAGACTTACTGGGGGAGTGTGTTCCCTCATTGACGTATATCCCCATTCATGGGGATACCTCATGGGAATACCTTATGGTAGTAGTCATGGGTATACCTCATGGTAATAGTCATGCGGATACCTTATGGTAACAGTCATGGGGATACCTCATGGTAATAGTCATGGGTATATCTCATGGTAATAGTCATGCGGATACCTTATGGTAACAGTCATGGGGATACCTCATGGTAATAATCATGGGTATATCTCATGGTAATAGTCATGCGGATACCTTATGGTAACAGTCATGGGGATACTGCTCTTTTAAAAGAGTGTAGCTCTCTCACAGTGACACACCTTTCAAGTGAAGGGGAAGCCTTGATGTCGGTGGAAGACTCGTGAACCAAGGCATAGAATCTGCTCTTTCCTTTACCCCATTGTGGACAAACAGTGTCAGTTGTGAACCCTACATGTATAGCAGGTGTGAACCCTACATGTGTGGCAGGTGTGAACCCTACATGTGTGGCAGGTGTGAACCCTACATGTGTGGCAGATGTGAACCCTATATGTGGAAAGAGTATTCACCAGACAGCTTACACCTGTGGATGCGTCTTATCTGTAAATAAAGCCCCAGATTTCTAGCTATCCTCATCTGTAGAGACATTCCCTCATCCGTAGAGACATTCCCTCATCCGTAGAGACATTCCCTCATCCGTAGAGACATTCCCTCATCTATAGAGACATTCTCTCATCCGTAGAGACATTCCCTCATCTATAGAGACATTCCCTCATCCGTAGAGACATTCCCTCATCTATAGAGACATTCTCTCATCCGTAGAGACATTCCCTCATCTATAGAGACATTCTCTCATCCGTAGAGACATTCCCTCATCTATAGAGACATTCTCTCATCCGTAGAGACATTCCCTCATCTATAGAGACATTCTCTCATCCGTAGAGACATTCCCTCATCTGTAGAGACATTTCCTCATCCGTAGAGACATTCCCGCATCTGTAGAGACATTCCCTCATCCAAAGAGACATTCTCTCATCCGTAGAGACATTTCCTCATCCGTAGAGACATTCCCTCATCCGTAGAGATATTCCCTCATCCGTAGAGATATTCCCTCATCCGTAGAGATATTCCCTCATCCGTAGAAATATTCCCTTATCCGTAGAGACATTCCCTCATCCAAAGAGACATTCTCTCATCCGTAGAGACATTCCCTCATCCGTAGAGACATTCCCTCATCCGTAGAGATATTCTCTCATCCGTAGAGACATTCCCTCATCCGTAGAGACATTCCCTCATCCGTAGAGACATTCCCTCATCCGTAGAGACATTCCCTCATCCGTAGAGACAGCATGTCCTAACCTTTAGGAACGTTCCTAATGTAGGAGCTTTCTATCACCTGTATGAACACTCACCTGTAGGAACAGGTGAGTGTTCCTACAGGAACATTCTCTAACCCGTAGGAACATTATTTCACCCTACAGGAACATTCTCCCACTTGTAGGAACATTCTCTCACCCGTAGGAACATTCTCTCACTTGTAGGAACATTCTCTCACCCGTAGGAACATTCTCTCACTTGTAGGAACATTCTCTCACCCGTAGCAACATTCACCCACAACCATCACCTCAACACATTCGTCACATGTAAATATCTCCCAGCCTATAACACCAAACGTCATGCCACACGTACTAACAAAAAACTATTCTATATACGAAAATTATTTTCGGATATATATATATATATATATATATATATATATATATATATGCAAGACAACCACTATGAAAAAATAGAGGAATTCCAAGCGCTTTCGTCACATTATCAAGGAACTATGATAATGTGAGTAGTCACGAAAGCGCTTGGAATTCCTCTATTTTTCATACTGGTTGTCTTGCATATTTTGATATCACCTGTTTATTGTGATCTTTTTGCATATATATATATATATATATATATATATATATATATATATATATATATATATATATATATATATATATATATATATATATATATATATATATATATATATGGTTTCATTTTAAGTGAATATTATAATGTAAATAAGATTATTTACTACCCAAAGGAGACAAAATGAGGAAGTAATTTACATATATCTTTGTTAAGTATTGTGTATCTTCACAAATAATTTTGCTCAAAAAAGTACATTCCTTGTTTTGTTCATTGTGTTGAGAAAACTAATATATTGCCTTTTTAGATGCATATATACAATTGGAGTAGAATTAATACAAACGTTAGTTTTAACATTAATGACTTGTTAATTTATATATGTATACATATATTATAAATCTGCTATTGTGAGTGTGTGTGTGTACTCACCTGTTTGGGATTGCAGGGGTCGATTCACAGCTCTTGGCCCAGCCTCTTCGCTGGTCCACTCCCTACTCTAAGTGTGATCGAGTCTCAGCTCCTGGTCCTGCCGCTTGACACTTGCTGGATTTACTCCTTAGCCTCATGGCCCCTGTCATGCCTATTCTTAAAACTATGTATGGAGCCTGCCTAAACTATTTCTTGACCACCCTCAGGCTGATGAACTACTTCCTGACAGCCCTGTGATTCATCTGTATCTATAACTTCGAATTGGGCCCTCAAATATCTGTTTTCCAAATCTCAGTCCATGTCCACCCTACCATGTAGTCTGAGTATTTTTAATGTTACCATCATATCTCCCCTGGTTCTTCTATCCTCTAATGTCATTACATCCAATTCTTGAGCCTCTCCACATAGCTCATTCCCCTTTGCTCTCGAACTAGTCTCATTACATAAACATATACACTTGAAAAATCCTAGAGGGATTAGTACCAAACTTGCACACGAAAATCACTCCCTATGAAAGCAAAAGACTCGGCAGACGATGCTACATTTCCCAAATGAAAAGCAGGGGTGCCACTAGCACTATAAGAGACAACACAATAAGTGTCAGGGGCCCAAGACTGTTCAACTGCCTCCCAGCATACATAAGGGGGATTACCAATAGACCCCTGGCTGTCTTCAAGAAGGCACTGGACAGGCACCTAAAGTCAGTACCTGACCAGCCGGGCTGCGGTTCGTACGTCGGTTTGCGTGCGACCAACAGTAACAGCCTGATTCTTCAGGCCCTGATTCCACCATGAGGCCTGGTCACAGACCGGGCCGCGGGGGCGTTGACCCCCGAAACCCTCTCCAGGTACACTCCAGGTATTGCATGCCTCTGCACTTAACACGCTTTATCAAGTGTGAGTTGCATGCTGATGCTACACTCACTCACGTGTCCTATACACTGTAGGGCGTGAACGGCTCTTACTTGAGATTCCTGAGAGTTAGATTTGCCGAATGAACATTTTCCCTGAAAGATATTTAGTTGGTGTGCCTCTGGCAACATGCTGAGCACTATGTTTACGCCCAAGGTCTTCCTCCTTGAAAGGGGTTTGCAACCTCTCTTCTGAATCTATACTCAGTCCCCAGTCCAATTGGAAGTTGAAGACTCAGACGAGTCAAAGGGATGTTAGAAAGTATTTCTTCAGTCATAGAGTCGTCAGAAAGTGGAATAGTCTAGCAAGTGATGTAGTGGAGGCAGGAACCATACATAGCTTTAAGACGAGGTATGATAAAGCTCATGGAGCAGGGAGAGAGACGACCTATTAGCGGTCAGTGAAGAGGCGGGGCCAGGAGCTAAGTCTCGACCCCTGCAACCACAATTAGGTGAGTACACACACATACACACACACACACACACTGAGTGAATGTATCGAGTGGGGTTCGACAAGGGTCAGTCGTAGGTCCGGTGCTGTTTCTAGTATATGTGAATGACATGACAGAAAGGATGGATTCAGAGGTGACCCTGTTCGCAGACGATGTGAAGCTAATGAGGAGAATATAAGTGAAAGAGCATCAGATAAGCCTGCAAGGGGATCTGGACAGGCTGCAAGTCTGGTCCGACAAATGGCTCCTGGAGTTTAACCCCAGCAAGTGCAAAGTTACGAAGCTTGGGGAAGGACAGAGAAGACCGCAGATCTTGGGGTGAGCATCATACCGGTCACGTCTGAGGCGCACATCAACCAAATAACGCATGCAATATGTGGGTGCCTAGGAATAGCGTTTCGACATCTAAGTAAGGAATCATTCACGACACTGTACACCGTGTACGTCAGGCCCATATTGGAGTATCCAGCACCAGTATGGAACCCACACCTGGTCAAATACGTCAAGAAATTAGAGAAAGTGCAAAGGTTTGGAACAAGACTAGTCCCGGAGCTAAGGGGTATGTCTTATGAGGAGAGGTTAAGGGAAATCAACCTGACGACACTGGAGGACAGGAGGGTGAGGGGAGGGGGTACATGATAACGACATATAAAATACTGAGAGGACTTGACAAGGTGGATAGCGACAGAATGTTTCAGAGATGGTACACGGCACCAAGGGGTCACAACTGGAAGTTATAAACTCAGATAAGTCACAGGGATGTTAGAAAGTATTTCTTCAGTCATAGAGTTGTCAGGAAGTGGAACAATCTGGAGAGTAATGTAGTGAAGGAAGGATCCATGCATAGCTTTAAGAAGAGGTACGATAAAGCTCATGGAGCGGGGAGAGAGTGAACCTAGTAGTGACCAGCGAAGAGGCGGGGGCCAGGAGTTATGAATCGACCCCTGCAACCACAAATATGTGAGTACACCTTGAAGTGATAATGCATCACAATAGGCAAAGTCAAAGTGTTATACCAGAATGGTTAGCGGTTCAGAGAGTGCTTGTGTTCCCTCTAGCAGACTCCTTGGTCACACTTTATTGACATTCATTGTCTTTGATGTATCCAGCTCACTCAAAAATGTTTTTTTTATCTCTTTCCATCCATTCTTCAGTTTTATTATCTGGTGTTTTGTTGTATTTTTTCCTCGGGATGCGGCTGTCAAGTATTTTAAACACGACTATATATCTTAAATATCATATGAAAATGAAGAAATTTTATTAAAAAACGATAAATAGCGTAATTAGGCAAGAAAATAGACGTTTGTGTGTACTTGGAGAGGGTTTCGGGGGTCAACGCCCCCGCGGCCCGGTCTGTGACCAGGCCTCATGGTGGATCAGGGCCTGATCAACCAGGCTGTTACTGTTGGCCGCACGTAAACCGACGTACGAACCACAGCCCGGCTTGCAGCACGTCGGTTTACGTGCGGCCAATAGTAACAGCCTGGTTGATCAGGCCCTGATCCACCATGAGGCCTGGTCACAGACCGGGCCGTGGGGCGTTGACCCCGAAACCCTCTCCAGGTATACCCAAATTATGCAATTTATACATATGAATAAAATAGTCACAAACTCCGAAGGATGGGTTACAGATGGAAATTTTATTAATACAGCAACAAACAAGTAACACTTGTAAATAAGATCTCCCTCAACAAATTGAAACGTAGTAATACATGGTAATTAGGTTTTAACCAAAGATATTATACATGTATTGCATGGGATAAAATGCATATTTCTACACATATTAACCTATACGTACCTTGCACTTATTTTTAATATAGTACAAGATTTTTTATGGCCTAGGCTTTTCAAATGAAATTGAGATCAAATTATAATCTTCCTCTTTTACTAAAAGCGACAATCATACGTGTATCGTAAAATAAAATAAAGTATATGTGAAAATAAAGATGATGTAAAAGGATAGAAGTAATGAAACAAGCCGGGGAGTTGAGCTGCCACACACTCATCACTCACTGGATGCAAATCAACCCGTATCGTGAACCCCCTAGCTGCCCCTTCCATCTATCCATTTCCCAGGATCAACGGTTGAGAGCATGAACCAGTGCCTCTGGCTGGTTTTACCCACCCTGACTCAGCCTGGGCATGCGGACTCACGCTTGAGTTCAGCAATGGCATAAGCCTTAACAAACAGCATCAGCCAGGTTTGTCACGAGGAATGGATCCTCAGTAACAGTGGCATGGTCTTTGTTGGTTTTGTTTGCAGTTATTAACACACGATGCCCTAACATTAAATATTGCCTACTATCCCTGTATGATTCCCATATTCTGGATTGCCTGTTGAGAAAGAGTGTTTGCAGTGAAACCTTCATTGCGACGTTTCGAACTAGACTTGATATTCGCCCTGGACGACACGCTGTAAAAACGATTTCACTCTAAACATTGTGTATCTCTCTTACTACATGTGGGCTTACTTTATTATTTATCCTCAGGGCTGCTTGTCTATAAAACTGTTAGTCCTCTAAGAGTGTTGTGTGTTATGGAAGTATCACGTAGTTTCTCTCAAAGCTCAGTGTCAGTAGACCGAATCTTCTCTAGAATGTGTTTCCTCTTTTCTAGGAAGCCAGCAAACAGGTTTGTCATCTTCATTCTGCCTTCTTGTCTGAACTAGACCGTGGGGACCAAATATATTATTCTGATTCTAGTGCTTCTCCTTCCAGGCTTGATACTGTCTATCAATTAAGGAAGGTGCCTTGAGGCTAGTACGGGGGCTTTTGATCCTCACTGCCTCCCATTTCCCAAGTGTTGTATGACCCCCCTACAGGCTAAGCGCTTTTCCCTGATTTTAAATTAATAATGTCCCTCAAGGACTGATTTAAATGTGCTGGAGACCGTATAGTCCTTCCCTGTCGAGAGCTTTTATGCAGAATCTGTCTCTTCACGGGATCATCCTCAATGTCCAGTTTCTTATTTGTTATTATCATCTTCCTCTTTTCACAACCTACAGCATATGAACAAAGCATTTTTCTTTTATCCCGTATTTAATACAGCTGTCTAACCTACATTTTCAGAACTTGTTAGTGTCTGTTTTCATCATGTCCATAGCCTCGTCTTTTATGTTTCACACTCGTGCAGTGTAGTGTTCAGCCTAGTTGATATACTCTTGCTTGTGTTCACAGGCGTCTGGGGATCACTTCTCAAGTGAATATCCCAGTAAAACGATACAAAATATGATTGAAACTCATGCGGTGGGAAATTTTATTATCCAGTTTGTTCTGTCCCTTTATGACTTTCTAGACTCGCTTCTTTGCTTTGAACTTTTTTGACCATGTCTTTTCTCATACTGATACTAATACAGTGTCCGCTGATAACTTCACGTCCACTAGTGGAGAATTTTTCCACGAGATAATTCTCTGTGGTTAAAGACACATGAACAAACACTTAAGACATTTTATTATGGGACCTTATTCACCACATCTGGAGTGAGCATAGTTCTAGGACGTAAATATTTCTTTAATAAAAGTGTTTGCTCATGTATCTTTAACCACAACTTATCGGTATTATATGTCAGGTTTTGGCCAGATAATTCTCTGCCTAGTTGGACTAGGATACACACCTCACCCACTAGTACTCTGCTTGCAGTTCATTCTTTTTTCCGAAATGCAGTTTGTGGTATGCTGCTGTAATGTACCTTTTAAAAGTTCCTCCTAGGCACCAGCCTTTCAGGATTCAGCTTGAAGTTTGTAATCACTGTGATGACTATCAACACTTAATAACATGGGAAAAGCTTTTAGTGTGCCTGATCTAATGGCCTCTAATGGATAGTAATTTTTTTTACTTATGATTTTGTTATATCGACTTTTTGTGTGTAATATTTCGTGCTGTGGTTTTGAAATGTGTATACATGTGTTGCGTATAGCTGTATACTTTTGAATATATCGAGTAGTGAATTACTTTTTTGATCACAGCGAAATGAAAATGCTACTAATGTATCTGAAGATTGAGACACTTATGTAACATATGGGAATCTTTATTGAGGAAACGTTTCGCCACACAGTGGCTTCATCAGTCCAATACAAAGCAGAAAGGTGTAAGTAGAGGAGGAGTTTGAGGTAATCAGTCCCTCAGCCTGGAGTCGATATGTTCAGTCCATCACTCTTGTAGAAAGTACAGCATAGGACCGTAGAAGTGACTTATATACTGTAGTCAGGTGAGTGGAAGCAGGAGGAGGCGGGATCACAGTGGTACCATCCACTAGTGTAAGTAGGTCTTCGTCCAAAGGTTGGACAAGTGTTGAAGAATTCCTTGTACCAAGATCCCATCATGATGCAGTGTCTGACAAAATTTCGTTCGGATTTTTAACCCCGGAGGGTTAGCCACCCAGGATAACCCAAGAAAGGCAGTGCGTCATCGAGGACTGTCTGTCTTATTTCCATTGGGGTTCTCAATCTTGTCTGCTGTATAACCCTTGTGGTTTAGCGCTTCTTTTGATTCTAATAATTATAATCTCAATCTTGTCCCCCAGGATGCGACCCACACCAGTCGACTAACATCCAGGTACCTATTTGCTGCTAGGTGAACAAGACAACAGGTGTAAGGAAACGCGTCAAAATGTTTCCACCCCGCCGGTAATCGAACCCGGGCCCTCCGCGTGTGAAGCGAGAGCTTTGCCAGCCAGGCCATGGTTTTGAAAACCAATAAGTTGAAGATTGAGACATTTATGCAACATATGGGAATCTTTATTGAGGAAACGTTTCGCCACATAGTGGCTTCATCAGTCCAATAGTTAGTTTAATATCTTTATTATGCACCCCATACCCATCTTGTGGGCGGTAGTCAAAAGATTACAGAGATACATAATGGGTCCAGGGACTGGACCTCAAAGTTTGATAGCTGAGCAAGTTACAAAGGTAATGAACTCAGGTAGATCTGGTCACAATCATGACAAGTTACAAAGGTATTTACAGATTACAGAGGTATATAATGGGTCCAGAGACTGGGCCCCAAAGTTTTGATAGCTGAACAAGGTACAAAGGTAATGAATTCACAGGTTACAAGGTAATGAATCATGTAAGTAAATTTACTTACGTTTATACATGGTTGCAATCATGAACAAATTATAAAGTAATGAGCAATTTATTAGTCTACACCTGGCCACAACTGTAATGAGTTATTGGTGCAAATATTAATTGTTGGGTCACACACACACACACACACATGTCAAGAAAATTAGAGAAAGTGCAAAGGTTTGCGATAAGGCTAGTTCCACAACTCAGGGGACTGCCCTATGAAGAAAGGTTGAGGGAAATAGGACTAACAACACTGGAGGACAAAAGGGTTAGAGGAGACATGATAACGACATACAAAATACTGCGGGGAATTGACAAGGTAGATAGTGACAGGATGTCCCAGAGAGGGAACACAGACACAAGGGGACACAACTGGAAGCTGAAGACTCAGATGAGTCAAAGGGATGTTAGGAAGCACTTCTTCAGCCATAGAGTAGTTAGGAAGTGGAATAGTCTAGAGAACGATATAGTGGAGGCGGGAACCATACATAGTTTTAAGACAAGGTATGATAAAGCTCATGGAGCAGGGAGAGCAGAGACCCAGTAGCGGACAGCGAAGAGACGGGGCCAGGAGCTGAGTCTCGACCCCTGCAACCACAATTAGGTGAGTACACACACACACATACACACACACATATACACGCCAGGAGCTATGAATCGACACCTGCAACAACAACTAGGTGAGTACATCAGTCCAATACAAAGCACTTTCTACAAGATTGATGGACTGAACACGTCAACTCCAGGCTGAGGGACTGATTACCTCAAACTCCTCCTCTCTTTACACCTTTCTGTTTTGTATTGGACTGATGAAGCCACTGTGTGGCGAAACGTTTCCTCAATAAAGATTCCCATATGTTGCATAAGTGTCTCAATCTTCAACTTGTCGGTTTTCAAAACCATTTATCAGTAATGTATCTGCCTGCTGAGAAAGTCTGTGGGAACGGGGTCTCCTGTTTGGTCTTTTTCAAAGAAAATTGTTTGGGTAGCTTTTTTATTTTTAAACTGCTGAGTTATGCACCCAAACTGCCATCATGCTTAGTGATACAGCACCGTGTTTACTTCATATTTTATTGTAGCCACTGACATGTAAGTTTATTTAGGCAGAGGCACACATCAGTGTAAATTACAGAGGATAACCCAAAAAAGTACTCAGTGACTTTTTTCCATTGGGGTCTATGTACACACATACACACACATGTGTACGTTAGGCCTATATTGGAGTATGCAGCACCAGTTTGGAACCCACACCTAGCCAAGCACGTAAGGAAACTAGAGAAAGTACAAAGGTTTGCAACAAGACTAGTCCCAGAGCTAAGGAGCATGTCCTACGAGGAGAGGTTAAGGGAAATCGACCTGACAACGCTGGAGGGCAGGAGAGATAGGGGGATATGATAACGACATATAAAATACTGAGAGGAATCGACAAGGTGGACAGAGACAGGATATTCCAGAGATGGGACACAGAAACAAGAGGTCACAATTGGAAGTTGAAGACTCAGATGAGTCAAAGAGATGTTAGGAAGTATTTCTTTAGTCATAGAGTTGTCAGGAAGTGGAATAGTCTGGCAAGGGATGTAGTGGAGGCAGGAACCATACACAGTTTTAAGACGAGGTATGATAAAGCTCATGGAGCAGGGAGAGAGAGGACCTAGTAGCGACCAGTGAAGAGGCGGGGCCAGGAGCTATGTCTCGACCTCTGCAACAACAAATAGGCAAACAGAATGTGTCAGAGATGGGACACAGCAACAAGGGGTCACAATTGGAAGTTGAAAACTCAGATGAGTCACAGAGATGTTAGAAAATATTTCATCATTCATAGAGTTGTCAGGAAGTGGAACAATCTGGAGAGTGATGTAGTGGAGGCAGGATCTATACATAGCTTTAAGAAGAGGTGCGATAAAACTTATGAAGCAGGGAGAAAGTGGACCTAGTAATGATCAGCGAAGAGGCTGGGCCAGTAGTTATGACTCGACCCCTGCAACCACAAATAGGTGAGTACTCCCTCTCTCAACTATTTCTTGACCCTTATGGTTTAGCGCTTCTTTTGCTTATAATAATAATAATAATAATAATCATCAACTATTTCTTGCTCCCTCATATTTGTTGAGGTTCAAACGTGATGTTAACTCATGCACACAGGATGCAGGACAAGCTTTCATTATCCCCATGTTTCTCGTGAGTGGTGGTCAATTTAATGGGTTTGTTATGCACCACACTTATCCTGTGGAAGGCAAGAAGTGTATTTAGGTACAAGTACACACTCAGTTACACAAATTATCATACATGGTAACATGTGCAAAACAACCACAGGGGAGTTGAATGATAGCTCTAGGTCTTTCGTGTTGCAGTCAGCACACCACGAGCTTGCAGTGTTGCAGAGGTGAGTAGGAGGTACCAGCAGATTCGTTCAGAGGAACATTCTTGCTAAGAATGTTCCTCTGAACAAATCTGACGGGACCTCCTACTCATTTCTGCAACACTGCGAGCTCCTAATGATGTGAAAGGACTAGAGCTATCATTCAACTCTCCCTGTGGGTGTTTTGCATCTTGTATCGCTTCTTCGTGATTTTTGCATGGTAACATGTTTAAGAATTCGCAAATTGGCGTAATTATTTACAAACAATATCTCTCAGTCTACAGCAGGATTCAAACCTACACACACTGCGCATTTCATGCAGAATGTGCAGGTTCGTATTCTGCTGTGGACTGAAATATAATGATGGTGACTTGTAAATTTCCATTGTGGTCCTTGTAATATCTAATTGCTTAAACCTTAAAAGTTGAAGCAGCTAAGTAGCTCAATTGTGTGAAAATCAGTTACACTAAAAGAAGATATACTAGGAATAAGGTAAACAGGTATTTCCATTAATGGGTGCAGGGACTAGACACCTAATTTGATATGTAATGGTAGGTAAGAAGTTAGTGGTACTGAAATACACCATTTTGTTCTGATTACAATTGTTAGTTGGTAATATAGACATGAATTCGGTCACACAACAATACACTGTAGTTTACATGTGGTTGTGAATTATATTATTTTAGCAGGGAATAGATGAATTTAGAAAAGATTAAGTGCTTTACGAGTTATTTACAATAGGCAAAGTCAAAGTATTTCATAATTTGAATAGTTTGAATAATGATAAAGCTTCAATTGCTCCGTTTTTGTAATTTATCATCTTAATCCCTCTATTGTTGACTTAAAGTTTACACTAATGGTCTCTGCAGCGGCAGTGTAAACAAGGCTTTTCCAGGCTTCACCGGCTGCTCTTCTACATTAATATCAGTAAGTAAGTTTATGTAGGTGTGGGTACACATGAATACAATTATCATACCTAGTAACATATGTGTAAATTACCCAGGATGCCCCAAAAGGAGTCAGAGTGACTTTTTTTTTCCATTTGGGTCCTTTATTTATTTCCATTGGGCGTGTTCTTCCTTCTCCCTTCGTCTGCTGTTATGTGACCATTGGCCATGTCTGAGTTCGTTAAATAAGGCGACCCTGGCCTAATGACCTGGTAGATTGAAGGTCGTTAAATGACCCGGTAGATTGAAGGTCGTTAAATGACCCGGTAGATTGAAGGTCGTTAAATGACCCGGTAGATTGAAGGTCGTTAAATGACCCGGTAGATTGAAGGTCGTTAAATGACCCGGTATATTGAAGGTCGTTAAATGACCCGGTATATTGAAGGTCGTTAAATGACCCGGTAGATTGAAGGTCGTTAAATGAACCGGTAGACCGATGGCTGTTAAATGACCCGGTAGGCCGATGGCCGTTAAATGGCCCGGTAGGCTGATGGCCGTTAAATGGCCCAGTAGGCCGATGACCATTAAATGGCCCGGTAGGCCGATGGTCGTTAAATGGCCCGGTAGGCCGATGGTCGTTAAATGGCCCGGTAGGCCGATGGCCATTAAATGGCCCGGTAGGCCGATGGCCGTTAAATGGCCTGGTAGGCCGATGGCCGTTAAAGGGCCCAGTAAGCCGATGGCCGTTAAAGGGCCCGGTAAGCCGATGGCTGTTAAAGGGCCCGGTAGGCCGGTGGCCGTTAAATGGCCCGGTAAGCCGGTGGCCGTTAAATGGCCCGGTAGACCGATGGTCGTTAAATGAGTTGGTAGATCGTTGGTCATTTAATAACCTGATAGATCGAGGGTTGTTAAGCCCAACAAGGAATGATGGTTACCGTGCAGCCTTAATAACCCTAGTGTAGTTGATAGGCTTTAAACCTCATTAACCAACCAATCAACCACAGCTCTAAAAACAATAGCAAATGAACTCTTTGTCCCACTTTACCATTTTGCTACAATAGTAATAGTGAGCATTTGCTAGTGAGAAAGAAGCAAGAGCGAGATGAAGTGAGAGATTGGCATCATCAGTAGTCATGTGTAAACAATCGCTTCATACGTTAAGTGTCCGTGGTTCGATCCCCAGCAAGGGTGGAAACATTGGGCGAGTTTCCTTACACCTGTTGTCCCGGTCACCTAGCAAGCAAGTAGGTACCTGGGTGTTAGTCAACTGGTGTGTGGGTGGCATCCTGGGTGACAAGATTGAGGACCCCAATAAAAGTAAGACAGATAGTCTCTTGATGATGCACTGTCTTTCTTGGATTATCCTGAGTGGTTAACCCTTCGGGGTTAAAAATCCGAACAAAATCTTTATCTTATCTCGTAAGCTGGGAAGATGAGAAATACCACAAAAAGGGGTTAAAGAGTAGGTTTGAAAAATGGTTTTGAAAACCGACTAAGTTGAAGAATGAGACACTTGGGTAACATTTTGGTAATCTTTACTGAGGAAATGTTTCGCCACACAGTGGCTTCATCAGTCCAGTACAAAGAAGAACAGTGGAAATGGAGGAGGAGTTTGAGGTACATAATCAGTCCCTCAGCTTGGAATCATTGTAGATGAATGGTTCAGAGAACCGACAAGTTGATAAATTAGACACATATGCAACACTTGGGTATCTTTATTGAGGAAATGTTTTTTCCACACAGTGGCTTCATCAGTCCATACAAAGAAGAATCGTGAAGAACAGGAGGAGTTTGAGGTAATCAGTCCCTCAACCTTGAGTCGATGTTGTCAGTCCATCAATCTTGAAAAGAATACAGCATATGTGCGAAGAAGTAGCTTATATACCGTAGGCAGGAGAGGTGCAGCAGTCGTAGGTGGTGTCACATTTGACTAATGTGGAAGTAAGTCGTGCCCAAGGGTTAGGCAAGTCATCATCCTTCTTTATCACTGTCTTTTAATCTCTTCCTTCAGACTCCAGTTGCTTCTAATTTGCCTTTCATTTCTGTTCACCCTGTTTATTTTTTTAATGCAGATGCCAGAGGCCTGGAACATATCCTCAGCATAAAAAGAGGGACACGTAGTCCCCATCTTTAAAAAAGGAGACAGAAAAGAGGCACTAAACTATAGACCGGTGTCACTTACGTGTATAGTGTGCAAAGTCCTGGAGAAAATCATGAGGAAAAGAATGGTGGAGCACCTCGAGCTGAACAGGATAATAAACACCAGTCAGCACGGATTCCGGGAAGGCAAATCCTGTGTAACAAACCTCCTAGAGTTCTATGGTAAAGTAACAGAGGTAATGCAAGAGAGAGAAGGGTGGGTTGATTGCATTTTCTTGGACTGCAGGAAGGCCTTCGACACAGTTCCTCACATGAGATTAGTAAAGAAGTTGGAAGAACAAGCATGTATAACAGGAAGGGCACTGGAATGGATCAGGAATACCTCACAGGGAGGCAACAATGGGTCATGGTGCGTGATGAGGTATCACAGTGGGCGCCTGTGACGAGCGGTGTACCGCAGGGGTCAGTCCTAGGACCAGTGTTATTCTTGGTATATGTAAATGACATGACGGACGGGATAGACTCAGAAGTGTCTCTGTTCGCAGATGATGTGAAATTAATGAGGAGAATCACATTGGAAGAGGACCAAGCAGGACTTCAAACAGACCTGGACAAGCTTGACATCTGGTCTAGCAACTGGCTTCTCGAATTCAATCCCACCAAATGCAAAGTCATGAAGATCGGAGAAGGGCAAAGAAGACCGCTGACAGAGTACAGGCTAGGCGGACAAAGGCTACAAACCTCGGCAAAGGAGAAAGACCTTGGGGTGAGTATAACGCCAAACACATCTCCGGAGGCACACATCAACCAGATAACTGGGGCAGCATATGGGCGACTAGCAAACCTAAGATTAGCGTTCCGTTACCTTAACAAGGAATCGTTCAAGACACTGTACACCGTGTACGTCAGGCCCATACTAGAATATGCAGCACCAGTCTGGAACCCACACCTGGTCAAGCACGTAAAGAAACTAGAGAAAGTGCAAAGGTTTGCGACAAGGTTAGTTCCACAACTCGGGTCTGTCCTATGAAGAAAGGTTGAGGGAAATAGGACTAACAACACTGGAGGAAAGAAGGGTCAGAGGAGACATGATAACGACATACAAAATACTGCGGGGAATTGACAAGGTAGACAGTGACAGGATGTTCCAGAGAGGGAACACAGAAACAAAGGGACACAACTGGAAGCTGAAGACTCAGATGAGTCAAAGGGATGTTAGGAAGCATTTCTTCAGCCACAGAGTAGTCAGGAAGTGGAATAGTCTAGAGAAAGATATAGTGGAGGCAGGAACCATACATAGTTTTAAGACAAGGTATGATAAAGCTCATGGAGCAGGGAGAGCAGAGACCCAGTAGCGAACAGCGAAGAGGCGGGGCCAGGAGCTGAGTCTCGACCCCTGCAACCACAATTAGGTGAGTACCTTTAATTGGATACTGGAGCATTTACCAGATGTGGCTAGTATTTTTACAGTAAAGTTGTATGCGTTTCCTGCAGCCATCAACCACATTGTGATTCTTCCCACTTCTTCCTTTGCTATCTCTGACTGTGTATGTTACAAGCTTTTCAGAGCTTTGACCCCTCACATCCTATAGTCCTTTGCATACAAGGTTGGCTGTGTTGCCTCTTTAGCATGCATAAAGATATCTTTTGCTGGATACCTGGTCTTTATGGTGTTCAGTGCAATGAATTTGCAGACTCCTCTACATGTTCCACAGTTCAGGAACTATCTCTTGCAGGGATCTGCCTCTTTCAAGCTATTTTCCAGTTTTCTTTCAGCATTTGGGATTGATGGCAAAGTCATTGGTCTGCATTAGAGACCAAGTTGAGTTCATAGTCAACTTCTTTTCATTACTGTTCTGTTTGGAAAACAGTTTTAGCATGAACTACATACAGCCTCTCCTCACTTAATAATGGAGTTCCGTTCCTAAGACCATGTCGGTAAATGAATTTGTCGCTAAGTGAGGAACATACTATAATGGTAGTGTGTTTGTGTCAACCATCTTTGATATTGTTTTTAATGTCATCTTTGCACCATTTATAACATTTCTGGTATATTTTTAAATGTTTATACAGTAGTGTACTGTATATTATAATAAGCAGAATAGAGGAAATCAGCTCTAATATACATTATATAGGTATGCATGCTTGTCAGAGAGCCCGTCGTAAGTCCGAGTTGTTGGTTCTGTTGTGTTCTGTTCTAGATTCGCTGGTATAATTGCTCGGCCCGGGCTTTTTCCAAGAGGTGGCCTGGCCTTGGCTCCCTGTCAAGGGAGTGTCTCAGACCAATGTCTGCCATGGGAGGAGATAAAAGTACCTCCTCATCATCTGGGACCAACTGTCCTCAGGCCTAGCCCCATTCCCCGCCCACACGGGGCTCGGAGGGAGAAGCTAGGCACCTTGGGCTGCCACAAACCCTGCCCACACTGGGCTCGAAGGGTGTGGCAGCTGTATAGCAGCAGACGATGTCAAGAGGTGCAAAGGCAGCAAGCACTACAGGATCCTTTTTGAGCCACACTCCAGCTTTAGGCCGAGGCCTGAGTGCTGGGGATGCTCAAGAATGCCTCTTGCTGTGTGTGTTGCTGCTGCTACTACTACACTTGTCCGTTGCACTCCTCGAGTTGTCGGTAAATGAGTACGTCCCTAAGTGAGGAAAGGCCGTATTGGCTACACAAGACACTCGTATAGCAGTTTTACCAGTTCTCAAGAAGCAAGAATCTATTTCTGGTTTTGTTTCAATGTCTGGTTGCCCTTACTTTGCTTGCTAAGCTTTCAGAAAACTACCTTCAACGCTGACTTTTTGACTGAAACTGATTTATGTCAACTTTGACTTTACTTGTTAACTCATAAGTTTACCTTTTAGCTTTACACTACTTCTCTTTGCCAATAGCTTCCCTCAAGCTTGCAGTGCCATATGACTCATTTGGGTTTGGCACTTTTTTTGTTAGTATTCAGTAATAATACTATTAATGATAATTAAAATGTATCACTTTAAGGGAGGGGCCCTTGATACCAGTGAAGGACTCCTAATCCTAATACAGTGGACCCCCGAGTTTCGTAAACCCCGGAAATCGTGCAAGTATGTAAGTATAATATTGTAAGTGCTTTTGTAAGTGTATTTTTGGGGGTCTGAAATAGACTAACCTACGTGACATTATTTCTTAAGGACGTAAATTCGTTCGGTAATGGCACTTGAGCAGGCTTCTGGAATGAAGTTTTTACGAAACTCGGGGGTCCACTGTAAATAATGCTACCCACTTCTTTGATGAAACCTTTTTTTCCTTCCATTACCCAAGTGCTGTGTGACCCCTATGGGTTTAGCACTTGCCCTGAATATAATAGTATGGCATTAATGTCTCCAGTTTGTGCTTTAGCTGGGAATTGTTCCGGGCATGTTATTGTGGTGTATATTCTTCATGTGCTCTTACCATTCATGATCATATAAAATGCAAATTCATTTTTAGTCCCAAAATACAGTATACTATCCATCTTACATTATGTGTTAATGATTAAGAAATTCAGAATTGTTAGAGCATTTTTGAAATTATAATTTTAGTAGATTTGAGATGAATCTATTTGTAGATAAAGTAAATTCTCTTATGAAGCTCCTATACCTAGTGCAGTTTTTTGTATATGCAATGGAAAAAGTGCATCTAATATTGAATAGTGCATAAAAAGGCCTTCATGGTAGTACTGTATGTACTATTCAGTTTTGTGTGCACATTTTCAATTACACTGGCAAAAAAATGTAATATATGTACAATAGCTATATAAGAACTTACAGTAATTACAAGCTTAGTTAGCAGTAGTACCACCACACCATAGTAGATTAAAAAAAACAGAATCACATCAATAAGTTTTCTTTAAGGTCATACAGTGTAAGTGGACACAGATGGAGAAAGTATAAATTAACATTAAAATGTAGGCTTACACTGAAAAGGAATGCTAGCAACCCGGTTAACCATAGGGTGGTAAATAGGCCTACACTGAAAGGAACATTAATAATCCAGTTAGTCAGATAATAAGTAGGCCAACACTTAGAGGGAACATTTGCAACCAAGTTGAACCAGGACGGTAAGAAACCTAAACTGAGAGGGAACATTAGCAACCATGTTGACCCGAGATAGTAAGTAGCCTACACTGAGAGGGAACATTAGCAACCAGGTTGACCCGAGATGGTAAGTAGGCTACACTGAGAGGGAACATTAGCAGCCAGATTGACCCGAGATGGGAAGCACCTGCACCGAGAGGGAATATTAGTAGTAACCCAAATGACCTGTGAGGGGTAAATAGGCCTACAGAAAGAGGGAACATTAGCAACCCATAAGAATCACAATGCTCATACAAATGTTTGGGATCAATCCTGTTTAAAATATTTTCCTGTCTACACTAGCTCTCAGTAGAGATTGTGAACCTAGAGAGTATATTGAATATGTATTAGTAGTATACACAGTATATTCTACATAAGCTGCACTTGTAGTTAGCATGTAGACATGTATGCATGCTAGCACACATATATACCATCTTCAAAGATATATGTATATCTAATTACTATTAAATATGGACAAATCTAGTCAAAATATCTATGAGCTCTTAAGTGAAAATGTTGATCATTAAACACCACTCTAGATCATTATTTTTATTGACATACAGTATAGTAAGTGGTAAAGTCATATATATATATATTTTTTAGAAAGTATAGTTTTTGGTTCATTTGTGTAGAGTAAAAATACTCTAGGTCATAGTCTTATTATTTCATTGTTTTATGTAAATATCTATTCAATTAAAACTGAATGTTTTCATAAATTTTGGTTTTATTTTGGCTCTGTACTTCCTGTAGTAAGTTATCCATTTCAAGTGCAGAGAGGACATAAATACGTATGCATATAACTGAATTATCGTTTAAATTTCTCAAATTATTTCATGACTGTATATAAGTGTATATACAGTAAAAAAATGAATGTTCTTTCAAATTAAAGACACTTAAAATTCTATCAATATAAATTTGAGAGGTTAGATAATTTACATTAACATTTTATGTAGCCTCCTAAGCCAGGTCTTTTGTTATTCCACCGCCTCACATAGGCTGATTATACTCCTCGAGATGAACACATCCTCAAGCCATCCCATCAACCATGAACATTGTTCTCCAACACTTTACAGGATTTTACAATGTATAAACTAAATTACTGAAAAATTCCCAACTGCCAAATCTTATATGTAAATGTATGAATTTTCTTGTATGTTTATTTAATAGTGTATGATAGTGCAAAAGTACTTGTACTGTACTAGAGGGTGAAACACATTGTTCACTTGTATACACCACTTGAAGTTAATGAATGAATTCTTGCTCATCTATGAAGTGGTTTGTTATAATCTTTATTGCTACATTAAAATGATAGGATTGACAGTGCAGAGGAAAATATGCCATAACAATAAGTAGCTATGTGTAATCCAGTTTTGAACTTTACTTAAAATGGAAGAAATTGTAATAAGAAATTTAATTTATGGTCACATCTTGGTAAAATTAATGCTCTTGTAGTATGTATGTGACCTGACCAGCAGCAGTGTTCCAAAGTTCCCAACTGCCGGAATGTTCTTTGTTTTGGTGTCTTGTATACTGATAATGATTCTTAAGGTTGTGATAATATATGTGGCATCATCAACCAAACCATATGATTGATAGTTGCTGCCATGTACTGTAATAATGTACTTTCCTGTCTGTGTAATTTGAAGTGGAAAAATCTTAGTGTTGGTACTTATTAATTAATGTGTGTATTTTCAAATAAGATATTTTATGAGGGTGACATATCACTGGAAATAGGATATATTTTGTGACTATTTTTGTATATAGTATCTCCTCAATTTGTATAGTAATTTACTGTAGTGTTTTGAAGATGTAGCCTATATTTCAGGTACATATAGTGTTTTCTAATGAGTGTAAGTAATAGTGTTGCTATAGAATTAATGTATATTTTCAGCAATTCCTTTATTTTATACAATCACTAATCTAGATCCATCCTTGTTATTTATGTAGAACAGTAAGCCCCTTTTTTATCTTTTAAAAATTAGAGTATAAACCACTAATGTTGACTGATGGCCTCTGTTGAGACAATGAGTCGGGCATTAACCAGTCACCGTACACCATATATCTACATGTGTCTGTAAGGTGTCATTTGTGTGCCACCAAGTGAAATTAGGTATGTGGTTTGACTGTTTAAGATATACTTGTATGTAATAATTAATATTTATAATTATCCTTAAATTATCTAGATATATTTGTGTGCAAGTATACTGATCAAGGTTCTGTAATAAGAGTAAGTTTTCATAGTTATTAAATACTCATGAGCAAGTATTGTGAAGCTTCCATCTTCTTTTCTGCAAAATTTAACATGAAATATTTATGTACCTCTGATGGTGTATATGCAAGGCTCAATCATATACACTAATAAAAACAGTGACAACTGTAATGATTGAGAAGACACTGGAAATACACAGCACATTGTTCTTGAAGGAAAAAAAAAATCATAAGTTTGGAATGGTCACTGGTATCACTAGGTTCAACTAAATGTAATCTCAAGACACTGTTCATTACATTTAATTTTATACAGGAGGGCCCCGCTTATACAGCAGGCTAGGTCCCAGGCTACTGCTGTAAAGCAAAAATCACTGTAAAGTGAATCATAGCCTTTTTCATTTTCAAATGCATATAAAAGCCTGATAATATGTTTACACTATCATATTAAGTGAGCAATACAGCTAGGCCTTAAAAATTCACATACAGTACACACACTACTTTAAAATATTTTTGTCCTTAGCTTATAGTGAGTGGTGAATATATTTATTGTAGGAAGTCTGAATAAATGAAGAATGGGTATAATTGAAAACCACTGTATTAGCGAAATGCTGTAAAGTGAAGTGCTGTTAAGTGGGGCTTGCCTGTATCTATCAACAAGGTATGCTTAAAACCACTCTTACAACACTGCACATTCATGATGTTGCACTGTACTATCATGGTGCATATACTATATTGTATCCCTGGTGTTACCTCTGACTTCCTTCCACATAGACTGGCTAACTACTGGTCACTAACTTGCTGGGGACTGTTTGAACCCACTCTGGTGCTTTTACCAGTTTTATACTCCCAGAAAGGTTGGTTGCTACAGCAGACACTCGCAGAACACAGTTGCTACATTCCTGAAAATACCATTTTAAGTAAAATTTATGTTAGGTGAACTGAGGAACATATGGGAAAAATAAGGCTATGTTCTTGAGACCTCCCAAAAAGTCATAGAAGATAACCTAAGAAAAAAATGTTTTATTTAAACTCTGGTTGGTAGTACTGGTAGGTCTTCATATGCATGGAGAGGGTTGGTGTTGCCCAACTGAGCTGAGGTAGATGGCTGCAATTCCCGTTTTGATGTCAATAATACAGAGTTGTCAGTAGATGATGGTCATACTAGAGTTCTCAGGCATTGTGTAATGTATCTCTACTCTCTTTTACCCTGCAATTCTTTATACAGCTGATAGTAAGGCATAATTGTCTACTCCAGAGTGTGTTTCACAGCAGTGCTTCTAGATGTCAAGGTCCTCTTCAGTGATAGTCTAAAGCCTTACCAATAACATGCAGCATCATCTTGCAACTCTTTTAGAGTATAAGCTGTATATGTATATAAGTTCAGGCTCTTCCTCATCCTTTTCTGTTATCTATTTCCCTCTCTATTGCAGTTGAGTTCCTCCAACATTTCTGCACTTTAATACTTCATCATCTTGTAACAGTTCATTTATGTTTTCTTGCATATCTGCAGAGCCCTCACCTGGCACTGTCCTTGCCAGTCAGTTTTGTGGCTCTTGACTATTAAAGAGAAAACTTACAAAATTATTCACCATGCTAAACCATACTTTTCACCAGCATGCATTTATTATTGGCTGAGGAACTTCATCCCATGCATCTTTTACATGGGTTATTGCATCTTCAATGTTAAATATACACCAGAACTTTGACACCCCCACTGTCTGAGTGGTCATCCATAGCTGCGATGAGTTTCTGCACCACCCTTGTGTGTAATGGCATTTAAGTGTGTTAATCACCCCCTCAGTCCAGTGATTATATATCAGAGATGTCATGTGGTAAAAACACAACCTTCACATTTTGGTGGATAAACTGCTACATTGGAGGATAGCTACAAAAATTATCCTGTGACAAGAACCTTGAATGGCTGTCTTGTTAGACTACCAAATTACAGGCAAAGTAGTTTTGTCTTTGCATTTTAAAGTGCGAGGATTTTGTGAATGATAAATTACTATAGAATTGCACCTGAAAATCACTTGATGCATTGGCACACAGAAGCAAATTCTAATGATCTTTTGCTGCTTTGAATCCGGGTACACTTAACCCTTAAATGGTCCAAACGTATATTTACGTTAGCTCGCCCAGTGTCCCGAATCTTTTGAAAAAAAAAATTAATTTTTTTATATAGAAATAAAAAGCACATTTTTTTTAAGTGTTATAGGATAAAAAAAAATTTGGGTCAATAGTTACCGAGATATGAGGCAGAGAAGTTGGCACTGGATGCTCACCTGACAGCAACAGGAGTCCTGCTGCTTGCAGAATCGTTGCTGATATACCTTTTTTTCACTTTTTTATTATTTTATATAATTTTTATGTTCTCATAATCACAATTTATAGTAGTTCTTGTGATTTCATAGCCAATCTGTGTTCTGACACTAATATTAGGTACTGAAATTGTACTCAAATAATAATAATAATGATAGTGCATAAAAATAATAATAATAATGATAGTGAATAATAATGATAATAATAATAATAATACTGCATAATAATAATAACAATAATAATAATAATAATAAAAGATTTGTGTCGCTGCCTTATCTCGTCTGATCTCCACTAATGACTCTGGTGACATTTGACGAGACAGGTGAGCCATAGTCTTATCTCTTCTTATCAGTCCAGTAATTACAGTGATGACATTTGACAGCTTACATTGCTTCCCTTTATTTGTTATGCAAACCTGTCTGTCTGTATCTGTCTGTATGTGTGTGTGTCTGTCTTTCTGTCTGCCTGTGTGTCGTCTCCTTTCTGTCTGCTTGTCTCAGAGAGTAGCTCATGAACCAACTGGTATTACGCAGATCACAAGCACATTATAACACTTTGTCTTGGTTTTTTTAGTTATCCTAGGTAATTTACACTATGTATAATTGTATTTACGTATGTGTTCCTGTGAGATAGACACAGATAGAGACAGAGACAGATAGATACAGACAGACAGACAGAGATAGACAGCCAATTAGGTACCCAGCTGACCAGCCAGGTGGCCAACCAGCTGTTTGCCAGCCAGGTCCCCAGGCAGGCAGGCAGCCAGCTGGCCTGCCAGCCTGCCGACATCACTTTCCACTTCAAAGGGGAGTGCTAATATGACATGACATCAGTGAATCTATGGTGTTTGCCGCAGTGTTTGCTCTAGCTGGCCCTCAATTTAACTGGTGCTCCCACAAGGTACTAAGTGGTCCCAGATTTTTTTAATATGGCGCACACCGAGTGTTAAGACCCATTCTATGCTGACCAGGCATCTCAGGCCAATCGTGCCAAATTTGGAGGCAGGAAAAATAAAACGTAAAAATACGTTTGGGGCAGTAGTAGTGCTAACATAAATATACGTGGGGACCGTTTAAGGGTTAAGATTGTAAATTCTAGATAATATTTGCTTTGAAAACAAGCTTGTCTCATCAGCTTTAGACATTTGCTCAGGCTTCTATCCACCTTTAGAAATAATGCCCTTCAACTAAGCAGGAAAATTTCTGGTGGCCACATGGTCAGCAGATGCATCTTCCCTACCTAATTTGATATTGTGCAGCTAACTGTGCACTTTAAAATGGTAGACCATTCAGAACTTACCAAGAACTCTTGGAGGACACTTAATAATATACATGGGAAGTCCCTGGTTATGCATGAAAACCAGTAGTAGTTCAGTTATCGCAATTAGTTAAGTAAAATTTACAAACCTATTTTTGATACCTTGGGCTGCACCTGCTGAAACTTTCTTCACCAGGGCCCCTGAATCCTGCTGAAGAGCTCTGTCTAAACAATTTAAGCTACTCTTGGATCAGAGTTATTTGCCTCCTGTTCCCCTATGGGTTTAGGACTTCCCTTGAATATAATAATCACCAGTAGGGAGGCTGCAGCCTGCAAAAATTGAACTAAGTGCTGTCTGCTGGTGTTACCTATGCAGTGTCACATTTAAACATTTTGCATATGCAGTTTACAGCTGCTGTATACAACCAACACAGTTCACGAAGCTCATGAAAAATTCTTATGCATACAGTGGACCCCCGGTGTTCGTACTACAAACTCGGACAATTATGTAAGTGTATTTTTGTAAGTGCTTTTGTAAGTGTATTTTTGGGGGTCTAAAAGGACTAAGCTAATTTACATTATTTCTTATGGGAACAAATTTGTTTGGTAATGCCACTTGAACAGCATTCTGGAATGAATTAATTACGAACACCGGGGGTCCACTGTAATTATTTATGGCCTGCTTGAGCATAGTACACTCCAAGGACCTGGAACACATCTGCAGCAGGGATATCTGTACATCTTATTTTCCCTCGCCTCAAAGTTAACTTGTCACTGAAATAGTGACTATTTAGTGGACAATCACTTTATTTTGATGGATTGATATAAAAAAAAGTAGCATGGTGTAGGACCTTCCTGAATCAATAGGCTGGTTATGGCTTGCTCCTTCACAGTGTGTGTTGCTTTACTTGTATATTTTCTCTTCAAACTATTAGTCCATGTGCTTTAGTTTATGGTTCACTTTGTGTATCATTGGTTTCATTAAATAGCGAGTTTAGTTGGTTCATGACTCAGGAAATTGTAATAACACTATTGAAAACAAACCACGGAACAGGTGGGGTTTGAACCCATAGTGGGCGAGTTCTAAAACTCCAGGGCAGTGCATAAGCCACTGGCCTGGGAACAATACTTAAACAAGGGTAAGGAACTGTTGCATTTATGGATTTAGAAAAAAAAGCACATGATAGGGTGGATATGGAAGCAGTGTGGCAGGTGTTGCATATACAGTGGTACCTCGAGTTACGATATTTTTTCGTTCGAGAATGCCGCTCAAGTGCCATTACCAAACGAATTTATCCCCTTAAGGAATAATGTAAAATAGACTAGTCCTTTTACACCCCCAAAAATATACTACTTACAAAAGCATTTAAAAAAATAAACTTACATAAAAGGGCGATTTTGGGGACCATCGTAACTCGAGGTACCACTGTATGTGGAATAAATAGTAGGTTACTAAAAGCTGCAAAGTGAAGCTCAAGTTTGGGTATGTAGAAGAGCAGGGAATTATTTTCCAGTAAAAGTAGGCCTTAGACAGGGTGTCTACTGTTACCATGGTAGCTTAACATATTCATAGATAGGCTTGTAGAAGAAGCTAATGGTAGGGTCCTCGGAGAGATGTGGAATCAAATAATGAATCTGATACACAGCAGTTGTTGCAGTTACTTTTTTGCCAAAAACATGGTTCTTTTGGGAGATTTGGAGAGAGTTGGCAAAGGTTGATGGATGAATTTGGGAGAGTATATAAAATTAAAATTGAACAAAGGAAAGAGCAAAGTGATGAAAGTAAAGTAACAGTCTTGACAATGAAAGGTTTAATATCTGATTAAGGGGAGGATGAAGTGAATGTATTATTAATCAAAACTTAAGCTAATGAAGTGAATGTAGAGTACAAGCATATCTCGCTAATACAGCACTCTGCTTTAGAGCGCTTCGCTAATATGGCACTTTTCAGTTATATTTGTGTTTAGTATTTTCAGTGGTGATGACCACATCAGGTTAACAATACAGTGGTCCCTCGTGTTTCAGTCATAATCCGTTCCAGGAGCTAGACCTTAACATGAATTACTCGAAACTCGAAACCTTATTTCCCATAAGAAATAATGTAAATACAGTGGTCCCCCGAGTAACGAACACCCCGGAAATCGTACAATTATGTAAGTATAATATTGTAAGTGCTTGTGGAAGTGTATTTTTGGGGGCCTGAAATAGACTAACCTACGTGACATTATTCCTTAAGGGATTAAATTCGTTCGGTAATGGCACTTGAGCAGGCTTCTGGGATGAAGTTTTTTCGTTACTCGGAGGACCTCTGTACAATTAATCCGTTCCACCCAAAAATATTCACCAAAAAATTTTTTTTTTAAAGAATAAATACTATAGTTTTACATACACAAACTAACATTATTAACACAAAATAATAATAAATACATAAATAATAAATAACATAATAAATAACATTTACTTACCTGTATTGAAGAGAGTTGCTGGTATCTGGAAGATAGGGAGGAGGACAGGGGTAGAGGTTAGTGTTTGGAAGGGGAATCCCTACTCCCTGCATGCCTGCTACACTCCCTGCATGCCTGCTACACTCCCTGCATGCCTGCTACACTCCCTGCATGCCTGCTACACTCCCTGCATGAATGCTACACTTCCTGCATGAATGCTACACTCCCTGCATGAATGCTACACTCCCTGCATGAATGCTACACTCCCTGCATGAATGCTACACTCCCTGCATGAATGCTACACTCCCTGCATGAATGCTACACTCCCTGCATGAATGCTACACTCCCTGCATGAATGCTACACTCCCTGCATGAATGCTACACTCCCTGCGTGAATGCTACCACTGGGGTGCCACTAGGAAGCTTCTTTGGACCCATGGTGACTTATTTCACAGTGACAATCACTAAACCAGCAATAAACAGAATAAATTTATTGTGAAATGTTTGAAAGAGCGCACTGGGTAATGTTCTCTCAATGATAAACAACGCTACACTGGCATCCTGCGTGGCGAGGCGCGCAAGCGCGGGCAGGCGGACAGGACTGGTACTGACTTAAAATTGGACATTTAATGTGCCCAAGAGTGATGATTACATAATAGAGAGATGTGCTCACGGAAAATGTAAACAAACCGGGTGGCGCGCGCCGTATCTGAAAGACGCTAGCTGTATACAAAAGTTTTGGTCATAATTTGAACTCGCCGTATGAACGGAACGCCGAAAGACGAAACGCCGAAAAGCGGGGCCCTACTGTACTCCCACTCATTTCAACCCTCACACTCAAACTCACTCTCTTGCATAGATCTCTCAACTTGCTCCTTAACTGCACTCAACTTTATCTGCTTTGTGCTCCCTGATTTACATGACAGCAATCATTTTCATATTTATTTCTCATAGGTATTCTTGACCTCCTTGTGGCCCATGTTGGTAGTTTGAAGGGGCGAATTGGGCCATTTACTTTTTTAGTGAAGAATCTTCTTTGTCCTCAACTGCTGAGCTAATATAACTATTTTTGTCCTCAGTTTTAACCTCAGGTGTCTACCTCGGGTAGGCACCTTCAGAAATGTGTTCCTTGGTGGTCTCGTACTTGTGCTCGTGCAGCGTATTTGAAATGTGCTGCATGGGGCATATATCATTATAATAGGTTGTAGGTTTAGCGCTTCATTTTTTATTACAATACAGTGGTACCCCGAGTTTCGGCCATAATTCGTTCCAGAAGGCTGTTCGAATACCGTTACTGAATGAATTTGTTCCCATAAGGAATAATGTACATAAATTAGATTAGACCGTTTCAAACCCCCAAAAATACACTTACAAAAGCACTTACAATAATGCACTTACATAATTGTTCGAGTTGGGAGCTGTTCGAAACTTGGGGTATCACTGTAATAATAATAATAATAATTATAATAAGACTACAGAGCAACTCTTGATTTTAAATAAGCAAGGGTAGTTGCCCGACGTGTAATCCATGAAGCTAAATGTACTTGTTGGAAGTACAGCCTCTCATCACTTAGTGACGTATTCATTTACTGACAACTGAGACTTACAGCGAGCTGTCTGACCAGTATGCATACCTAAATGATGTATATTAGAGCTGATTTCCTCTATTCTTTTTATTACAATATACAGTACACTACTATATAAACATTTAAAAATATACAAGAAATGTTATAAATTGTGCAAAGGTGACATTAAAACAATATCAAAGATGGTTGATACAAACTCACTACCATTATAGTATGCTCCTCACTTAGCAACAAATTTGTTTACCGTCGTGGTCTTAGGAATGGAACTCCATCGTTCAGTGAGGACAGGCTGTATTATGCTTTTACTATCACTTTGATTTCCTCTAAGAGTGCAATTTGAAAAAAGTAGAGAAAATGATTGGCAAATACTATAATGTGCCTTTTATGTTTCTTGAACTAGAGCCAACACCTGCTTGCCGATCATCGGCAGCTGGACCTGATGACTTTCATATGCTTCAGCATTTACATCCATCAGTCCTTGTAGTCCTTTTGTCTTTTTGATATTGTTTGGTCACAAGGGGTTCTTCCCCATCTGTGGAAAACTGCTGCTGTTCTGCTTTTTCATAACCCGGGTACTTTGGGCCATGATGCCTCACACTATCGTCCCGTTGCTCTTAACAGTGCAGTTTGCAAGTTGATGGAACATCTAATAAATAGACGTTTGGTGTGGTATTTAGACACACACAATAGCCTCTCCACTAGTCAATTTGGCTTCTGTAAGGGCCGCTCCACTATTGACCCCCTTACTCCTCTTAGATACCTATACATAGTACTCATAATGTCTTTGCTAGTAACCACTTAGTTATTGCAGTCTTTTTTTTTTTTTATCTTGAAAAGACATATGACTGCTTGGAGATATAACATCTTGGACCAAGTTTTTTCTTAAAAACTTCTTAACTGAGGGTTAATAATTTGCTTTCCTTGGACTTTGTCCAAGATGAAGGTGTCCCGCAGGGATGTGTCCTTAGCACCACTCTTTTTCTCCTTGTTATAAATGATCTGGCTTCTGTTCTCCCAGAGTTGATGACTGCTTATGCAGGCACTGACTGTTGCCTAGTAGCAGCCTCTCTCCAGAATGCTGTCAACTGTGTTTTCCATTGGGCCACTACTCATGGGTTTAAATTTTTTGATGCTAAATCGCACCAAATTACTTTCACCAGACGTCCTGTTGTCTCTGATACTCCATTGTACCTGTATAGCTCCCGCATCCCTGAACATGATAGTCAGAATTCTCAGCCTTCTGCTTAATTGCTGGTTGTCTTGGAAACCTCACATTACCTCCCTGAAAGCAACTTGCCATATTATTATTATTATAATCATGGGGAGCGCTAAACCCATAGGATTATACAGCGCATGGGGGGGGGGAAGGCATTCAGGCTCAATTCAGGGAAACGGAGCACAGATCCAATTCCCTAGATCAAGAGCCCCTCACCAGCGTCAAGGAACGCAACTTGCCATAGCCCGCTCAACCTCCTTAAAACCCTCACTCATCTTTCGTGGGGGGCGGATCATTGAACTCTTCTTCAACTGCATTCAGCCCTAATTTTATTGAAACTAGGCTATGGCAACCAGATGTATTCTGCAGCCTCTCCCACAACTCTTTTTAAACTTGATCCCATCCATTATCGAGAGCCTAGATGCAGAGGCGAATGTTCCATCCTTGAACAATCACCATAATGCCCAATTTCCTTTGTTATTTTGTCCGCTCTTGTGACCTTCATGATCCTTCTACATACAGAATAGTAATGGACATTAGTAGAGATCCATTTTTTGTTCACTGCCCGTTTACTCCATCCCTTTTCTCTTCATCTTCAGTTGCCCCCTTTATATGTACATCTTGCATCTAACTTTTCAATTCTCCCTTGGGAGGTTCCGACAGTTCATGTCTGTTCTTCCCCACTACTGTGCGCAAAAGCTCAATACCTACTGTGGCTTCTCGCTCCCTTTTTCTTAACCACTTCCGGTCTCATTCTTGTGCCATTGCAGTTTGCACTGATGGTTTTAAATCCTCTGACAATGTTGGGTTTGCAGTAGTGTTCCTGGACAATGTTGTGCGTGGTCATTTATTAGACTCGGCTAGCATCTTCACAGCTGAACTGTATGCAGTTCTCATAGCGATTATTTGTATTGCATCCATGCCTACCTCATCATTTGTGGTAATCTTGGATTCCTTTACTGCTTTGCAAGCTATCAAAAAATTTAATTCGCCTCATCCCCTTGTTCTTCATATACAACTTTGGTTGTGCCATATATCTAACAAAAGCAAAGAATTTTTTTTTTTTTTTTTTGTGGGTACCTGGGCATGTTGATGTTCAAGGCAACGAGCAAGCAGACTCGGTTGAACAGTCAGCAGTATATGACCTTCCATTCTCAGATTATTTTGCTGTTGGTCTGAACTGATTCATAGCAAATTACACTCTTATCAAGCTGAGTTAACCCTTTGACTGTCGCAACCCCTAATCCTGAGTGCTCTCCTGTTGTCGCAAAATTTAAAAAAAAAAAAAAATGATAGAGAATCTTTTCCCGATGGTAATGACACCAAAAGTATGAAATTTGATGGAAAACTTACGGAATTACGCTCTCGCGAAGTTAGTGATCTCGGCGATATATATATGCATCGGCAATTTCGCCGACTTTGAGCCCTATTTTCGGCCAATTCCATTGTTCCAGTCGACCAAACTCATTGCTATTTCTTTAGAACTCCATTTGTTCTATCGATTGAGTACAAGAAACTACCAATTTACCGGTTTCAACTACCCAATAAAGTGGTCAGAAATTGGCAATTTGGCCAATTTCATGCAAAATAAAAAAGTTGTCAATTTCAAAATAGGGTCCAGAATAAACAATGCAGACATTCCTGGCACTAAAATAAGATGTTATCTGTTCATTAGTCACATCTTTAGGCCCCTCTTATATTACTCTTGCTTTCTATTTTGATTTTTTATTCACAAAAAATAGAAGATTTACTGTTATGCAGAGTATTGCATTATTGTAAAAATGGTATAAATAATATCAGTGCACTTGTGAAAGAATATTAGACTCATTAATTGATGTGTATTGGACGCGTGGCGTGATTTGTTTACTCTTGAACATTTGCAAAAATCGAACATTTCCCCTAATTTGAGCTCAATTTCAAGGTCGTTTTCATCATGAAACTAATCAAAATCATCTATATTTCTGTAGTATGTTTTCCATTCTATCAAATGAGACCATAAAACAAGAGAATACAATCATAAATACTATACAAAAATACACCTCAAAGACGGCGTTTTAATCCAAAAACACGGTCGTAGTTTTTTTTCTCTCATTATGCACTGCGTGCTGGATTTTTTTTTATACAGCACACACTGACCACACAGACCCATTCTCTCATATGTGGGCCTACCAGCTTTCTCCCGCTTGATTTGAAGCCGCTAGAATTTGTGAGTATATATACGTCCGAAACAGTGGCTCGTAAGGCGTATATATACGACCGAAACAGTCAAAGGGTTAAGGATCCTGGTGGTCTTATCAGTGTCGTGGTTGGGAGACTACTCTTTCCCATCTTAGCATCGGGCACACACCTCTCTCTCTCTCGTGGGTATCTAATGGATAGGCACCCAGGTCCACTCTGCAAATTGCCTGGTTCCAGTTTCAGGTTGCCATATTCTGTTGGACTTTCCAGCCTATCAGTGAACACGCAGAATTTACCTCCAACGTCGTCACTGCTCTAACACACTTTATCTTCCCTCCTCACTGATGTCCCCACCTTTGACACAGACTCCCTCTTTGACTTTTTGACAGCAAAAGATTTCTTATACAACCACAACCTTTGATTGTATGTACTTCTTTTAGCACTCCTCACCACCCTTACAACCTATACCCTACAGCACTGTATGACCCTGGTGGTTTAGCGCTTAGTTTTGATTATAATAATAGAGAAAGAGGGTGAAGGTTTCAAGTTCTAGGGATTGAGTACCCAGCAGGCTTATGTGAGCATGTTAGATCAGAGTGGAGGCAAGTAGTTTGTATGGCTTGACAAGTTGTCAAGTCCTGGAGGTGGGAAGTACAGTGCCTGCACCCTGGAGGGGTGGGGTTACTGCATTTTGGAGAGTAGTGACTCAGTCCTTGATGTGGGTGAGAGGCTCTTGATGTAAGGAATTGGACCTCTGCTCCAATACCTTAAATCAAGCCTGAATATCTCCCATTCCTTCAGGCACTATGTTTGCTGTTAAGTAAAAGGACACAAATGTGACTGTGACATTTTATTGTGGCAACGTTTCGCTCTCCAGGAGCTTTTTTCAAGCCGTTGAAAAAAGCTCCTGGAGAGCGAAACGTTGCCACAATAAAATGTCACATTAGTTGCATTTGTGTCCTTTTACTTAACATATTGTCGGTAATTCTACCAATATTATTACACTATGTTTGCTGTAGTAAGGGAAGCTTGCCTTATAGTAATCTAAAATATAGCTGATGGAGGCTCTTGATCAAAGTATTTATGGGAGTACTAAACCCATAGGGGTTATACAGCACCAGGGAAATGGGAAGCAATTAGATTCAAGGAAATGGTCAGTAGTTACAATTCTTTGGATTAAGAGCCCTTCACCAATATCAGGCACTTCCTTGAAGGGTCTTGATCCAAGGAATTGAATTTATCCCCTTCTTGGTTCTAACCTGATAACTCTCATTCTCTAATGTCCTCTAGTGCTTTCCTTTCCCCATCAATGTGAAGTCACAACTAGAGAAAACAAGTTGGGAGAAGAAGGGAGTGGCAGTAGTAGTAGAAGTAACTGTGCAATAGTAGTTGAAGTTGTACCCACAGAGATCTACTGTCCTACGCTGATCAGAACTGATGATAAGTAATAAGAGTAAATTACATTTCAAGACAGTTCAGATCAAAATAACTCATTTATGTTGACACCACCTACCCTGCAGTGCTGTATGACTTGTAGGTTTAGCTCTTAGTTTTGATTGTAATAAGAATATGTCGACACCTGTTCCCAAGGGGCAGAGGAGGACTGCAATAGGGTAACAGACTCATGCTAGGAAAGAAAAATAAGAAAAGGGGAATACAGAAGACATCAAGAGAGGAAAAAAGAGAAGGCAAAGGTAAGGTCACAAGTGTTATAAAGATGGAGAGCATTTGACAATGTATTGAGAAAGGCAGGCCATGAGTATTGGAGATGACAGCAGCAGCAGTATGAGGGATATTAATCTGACCAAACACAAGTTTGATAACTAAAGGATGGAGAGTGTTAAGCTTTTGGAGATTGTAAATGTAGGGAAGGCAAAGAACAGGAGTTTTCACTGGAGAAGTGTTTAAGAGAAGAAAGTTCATTTAGCATTAGTGGGCAGGTATCCTTCAGGTAACTATTTTGGTGAAACTGACCACTCTTTCCTGACAAAATTAAGAGCACAAAAAAAAAGTGTTTACCTTACTGACACTAACAATGCTCTTTTCACTCATCTTAGAGATCATAATTATTATCAAAACTAGGCACTAAACCCACAAGGGTCATACAGCACTGATAAGAGATCAAATTAGTATTGCAATCAAAACTAAGCACTAAACCCACAAGGGCCATACAACATTAGAGATCAAAGCCATCCTTTTACTTGATCCTCTGTTAAAACTATTATTTAATACCCTCGCTCATCTTTCTTGGACCCTTGTAGGTTTAGCGCTTCATTATTTGTTATATTTCTTTGGGGGGTGTAAGACCCTAGTGGGTTTAGTAATTTTTTATTATAAATCTTGCAGGGGATGGGGGAATTGATGAACTCTCCTTCAACTTCATATTGCCCTAATCTTATTTTATTATTATTATTATAATTAAAAAGAAGCGCTAAACACACTAGGGTCATACAGCGCTGCAAGTTAGGGGATGTGGCTGTAGCAGAAAATAGCCAGGGGTGGAGAAGATAACAAAGGTAGTGTTTAAAGGGTTGTGAGGAGTGCGAAAGAAAGTATTACCAAAGTCTATGTAATCAGACAGTTGCTGTCAAAAAAGTCAGAAGAAGTCTTGTGTCAAAGGTGAGGCCGTCAGTAAGGAGGGAAAATAAAGTAAGGGTGTTGAAGCAGTGATGACGTCTAAGGTAAATTCTGCATGCTTGTTGAAAGACAGTGATTATAATAATAATAATAATAATAATAATAATGTTGATAGACAGGACAATCCAATAGAATATGGCAAACTGAAATTGGAACCCAACAGTTCTCACAGAGTGGAACAGGCCTAATCTTATCCAAACTAGATTGTGGCAACCAGATACACTGTGCAGCCTCTCCCACAACTCTTTCTAAAATTTATCCCATTCATCATCAGGGATTACATTTGTCTAGATGTTTTTCATTCCTCCTGTCGAGAGCCTGTATGCAGCGGCAAATGTTCCATCTTTGCACAATCGGCGTGATGCCCATGGTCTCCGATATTTTGTTTGCTCTCGTGACCTTCACATACAGGATGGTAATGGTCATTGGTAGAGGTCTGTTGTTTGATCAACACCCGTTTACTCCGTCGCTTTTCTCTATTCGCTCTCTCTTGGCTTCTCTTTGATTGCCCCCTTTATATGTTCATCTGGCATATAACTTTTCTTTCCCCTTGGAATTTTCCAACAATTTAGGACTGTTCTTCTCCACTGCCATGCATGAAAGCTCAAATACCTACAGTTGCTTCTCGCTCCCTTTTTCTTAACCACTTCCAATCTCATGCCGTTACAGTTTACACTGATGGTTCCAAGTCCTGTGACAGTGTTGGGTTTTCAGCAGTGTTCCCAGCGTTATGTGAGGTAATAATTTATTAGACTCGGCTAGCATTTTCATAGCTGAACTGTGCAGTTCTCATTGTGATTATGCACATTCCATCCATGCCTACCTCAACATTCATAGTAGTTTCAGACTCCTTCAGTGCCTTGCAGGCTATCAAAAAATTTAATTTACCTCATCCCCTAGTTCTTCGAATAAAACTTTGGTTGCGCCACATTTCTAGCAAAAACAAATATTGTTTTCTGCTGGGTCCCTGGTTATGTGGATGTTCAAGGCAATGAACAGGCAGACTCTGTTGCACAGTCAGCTGTACATGACCTCCATGTTTCATATAGAGGTATTCCATTCTCTGACTATTTTTGCTGAAATCTCTAGCCACCTTCGCAACCATTGACAACAATGTTGGTCTGAATCGATCCATAAATTATATTCTATCAAGCCATCTTTAGGTTTCTGGTCTTATCATCAGTGCCGTTGTTGGGAGACTACACACTCCCGTCTTCACATCGGGCACATGCATCTCACTTATGAGTATCTTATGGATAGGCGCTCAGTGCCACTCTTAGAATTGTAAAGTTCCAATTTCGCTTTGCCATATTCTGTTACTGTCCTGTCTACCAGCATGCACTGTATGACCCTTGTGGGTTTAGCACTTAGTTTTCATAATATCAGCGAACATGCAAAATTTACCTCTAACGTCCTTACTTTACCTTCCCTCCTCGCTGATGGCCCCACCTTTGACACAAGACTCCCTCTGACTTTTTAACAGCAACAGACTTATTCCACAAACTTTGATTATAGTACTACCTTTAGCACTGCACACCACCCTTAGTAACTACCTGTTATACTCTTTACCCTCGCTGGTCTCTGATCAAGCGTATTACACCTTTTAGCACACCATATCCTGCAGAGCTGTATGACCCTTGCGGGTTTAGCGCTTGGTTATGATTATAATAACAGCTTTATTACACTGATTATATTTCCTTTAGCACTCCTCACTGCCTTTCCTAACTCTACCTCTATTATACTCTCCACCCTTGCTAGTCTCAGATAAAGTAGTATGTTAAACCATTAGCACCCCTCTCCCCCTCTACAGCGCTGTATGACCTTTGTGGGTTTAGCGCTTGGTTTTAATACGATCAGCCATATTACCTTCTAACACACCCTACCCTGCAGTGCTGTATGACCCTTACAGGTTTGGTGCATGGTTATGATTATAATAATACTCATTTTCTAGCTTTCACAGGTGGTCTTGTCAAATCAGACTTTATACACATCCCTAATATGAATCTTAATCCTGGCTTCATTTCTGTAGATGCCTGCTTTTTCTCACTACATTGTCAAATACAGTGGACCCCCAGAGTTTGTCATTAATTTGTTCCAGAATGCTGCTCAAGTGCCGTTACCAAACGAATTTGTTCCCATAAGGAATAATGCAAATTAGATGACCTTTTAGACCCCCAAAAATACACTTACAAAAGCACTTACAAAAGCACTTACAAAAATACACTTACAAAAGCACTTACAAAAATACACTTACAAAAGGACTTACAAAAATACTTACAAAAGCACTTACAAAAATACACTTACAAAAGCACTTACATAATTGTTCGAGTTTGGAGCAGTACGAACTCTGGGGGTCCACTGTATACCTGGAGAGAGTTCCAGGGGTCAACGCCCCTGCGGCCCGGTCTGTGACCAGGCCTCATGTTGGATCAGAGCCTGATCAACCAGGCTGTTACTGCTGGCCGCATGCAATCCAACATACGAACCACAGCCTGGTTGGTCAGGTACTGACTTTAGGTGCCTGTCCAGTGCCTGCTTGAAGACAGCCAGGGGTTTGTTGATAATCCCCCTGATGTATGCTGGGAGGCAGTTGAACAGTCTTGGGCCCCTGACACTTATTGTGTTGTCTCTCAATGTGCTAGTGGCACCCCTGCTTTTCATTGGGGGGATGTTACATCGCCTGCCGAGTCTTATGCTTTTGTAGGGAGTGACTCTCGTGTGCAAGTTTGGTACTAATCCCTTGAGAATTTTCCATGTATATATAATAATGTATCTCTCCCGCCTGCATTCTAGGGAGTACAGGTTTAGGACTTCAAGCGTTCCCAGTAATTGAAATGGTTTATCGCAGTTATGCGTGCCGTGAACGTTCTCTGCACATTTTCTAGGTCAGCAATTTCACCTGCCTTGAAAGGTGCAGTTAGTGTGCAGAAATATTCCAGCCTAGATAGAACAAGCGACCTGAAAAGTGTCATGGGCTTGGTATCCCTGGTCTTGAAGGTTCTCATTATCCATCCTGTCATTTTTCTAGCAGATGCGATTGCTACGGTGTTATGGTCCTTGAAGGTGAGATCCTCTGACATGATCACTCCCAGGTCTTTGACATTAGTTTTTCGCTCTATTGTGTGGTTGGAATTTGTTTTGTACTCCGATGAGATTTTAATTTCCTCACGTTTTCCATATCTGAGTACAGTGGACAACCGAGTTACAAGCATATTTCATTCCAGAAGGCTGCTCAAGTGCCATTACCGAACGAATTTTCTCCCTTAAGGAATAATGTCAAGTAGGTTAGTCAATTTCAGACCCCCATAAATACACTTACAAAAGCACTTAAAATATTACACTTACATAATTGTACGATTTCCGAGGTGCTCGTAACTCGGGGGTCCACTGTAATTGAAATTTCTCATTATTGAACTTCATATTGTTTTCTGTAGCCCATTTAAAGATTTGGTTGATGTCTGCTTGGAGTCTTGCAGTGTCTTCAACTGTGAACACTCATGCAGATTCGGGTGTCATCTGCAAAGGAAGACACTGCACTGTGACTTATATCCCTGTCTATGTCCAATATGAGGAAGAGGAACAGGATGGGAGCGAGTACTGTGCCTTGTGGAACAGAGCTTTTCACTGTAGCCGCCTCAGACTTTACTCTGTTGACTACTACTATTTTTGTTCTACTTGTTAGGAAATTATAGATCCATCTACCAACTTTTCCTGTTATTCCTTTATCACGCATTTTGTGTGCTATTACAGAATGGTCACACTTGTCAAAGGCTTTTGCAAAGTCTGTGTATATAACATCTGCATTCTGTTTGTCTTCTAGAGCATCCAGGACCTTGTCGTAGTGGTCCAGTAGTTGGGACAGACAGGAGCGACCTGCTCTAAACCCATGCTGCCCTGGGTTGTGTAATTGATGGGTATCTAGATGAGTGGCGATCTTGCTTCTTAGAACCCTTTCAAAGATTTTTATGATATGGGACGTTAGCACTATTGGTCTATAGTTTTTTGCTATTGCTTTACTGCCCCCTTTGTGGAGTGGGGCTATGTCTGTTGTTTTTAGGAACTGCGGGACGACCCAAGTGTCCATGCTCCCTCTCCATAGGATGTTAAAAGCACGTGATAGGGGCTTCTTGCAGTTCTTGATGAACATGGAGTTCCATGAGTCTGGGCCTGGAGTGGAGTACATGGGCATGTCATTTATTGCCTTTTCGAAGTCATTTGGCGTCAGGGTAATGTCAGATAGGCTTGCGTCTGCCAAGTTCTGTGGCACTCTCATAAAAAATTCATTTAGGTCTTCGACTTTGTCTGGTTAGCGGCTCGCTAAAAACCGAGTCATACTGGAACTTTAGTAACTCACTCATTTTCTTGCTGTCATCTGTGTAGGACCCATCCCGTTTAACCCTTTCAGGGTTATTGACGTACTAGTACGGCTTACGCCCTGGGGTTATTGACGTACTAGTACGCCTAAATTCTAGCGCCCTTAAATCAAGCAGAAACAGGCTGTTAGGCCTAGATGTGATAGAATGGTTCTGTGCGGTCAGTGTGCGCAGTATAAAAAAAATTCCTGCACCACACAGTGCATAATGAGGAAAAAAAAACTGACCATGTTTTTGGTTTAAAACAGTGAGTTTGCAGTCTATTTTTGTATGGCATTTATTGATGTATTCTCGTTTTCTTGGTCTTATTTGATAGATTGGAAGATATATTACAGAAATAGAGATGATTTTGATTGGTTTGACAACGACAAGTACCTTGAAATTGAGCTCAAAGTAGCGAAAATGTTCGATTTTTGACGATGTTCAAGAGTAAACAAATCACACCATGCATCCAATACACATCAACAGGCGAGTCTAATATCCATGCACAAGTGCTCTAATATTATTTATACCATTTTTACAATGATGCAGTTGTATACATAACAGTAAATCATCTATTTTTTTGAGAATAAAAATTAAAAATGAAAAGCAAAAGTAATGTAAGAGGGGCCTGGAAACGTGACTAATGAACAGAGAAGACGTTATTTTACTGCCAGGAATGTCTGCGTTGTTTATTCTGGACCCTATTTTGAAATTGGCATCGTTTGAAATTTGTGTGAAATTGGCCAAATTGCCATTTTCTGACCACTATTTTGGGTAGTTGTAATTGGTAAATAGGCAGTTTCTTGTACTCAATCGATAGACGAAATAGAGTTCTAGCGAAATAGCTATAATTTTAGTTGACTGAAACATTGGAATTTGCTGAAAATAGGGCTCAAAGTGGGCGAAATCGCCGATGCGTAAGTGTCATGGCTACCGCTAACTTCGCGAAAGCATAATTCCGTTAGTTTTCGATCAAATGTCATAATTTTTGTGGTGTTATGATCGGAAAAAGATTCTCTATCATTTCATAAGAAAATATAATTTTTTTTTTTTTAAATTCTTGGACCCTGAAAACGAGTTTTGGAGACCCCCCTTGGACCCTGAAAGGGTTAAGTAGGGGCCCAATACTGGATGTTGTTCTCGACTTTGATTTGGCATAAGAAAAGAAATACTTTGGGTTTCTTTCAATTTCATTTATGGCTTTTAGTTCTTCCTGTGTTTCTTGATTCCTGTAAGATTCCTTTAGTTTTAATTCGATGTTTGCAATTTTTCTGACCAGTCTCTCCCTACGTATTTCAGATATATTGGCCTCTTTTAGCCTCTCCGTTATTCTTTGTCTTCGCCTGTATAGGGAGCCCCTCTCTCTTTCTAGTTTATATCTCCTCCTTTTCCTTTAGGGAATTTGCCTTGAGCAAACTTCAAGTGCCACAGAGTTAATTTGTTCTAGACATAGGTTAGGATTCGTTATGCTTAGGCCATCTTCCCAGTTTATATCATTTAGGACTTGGTTTACTTGGTCCCACCTTATGTTTTTGTTATTGAAGTTGAATTTGGAGAAGGCTCCCTCGCGACTGATCACATTTTGTTGATCTGGGGCTCCCCGCATACATGTCTGGACCTCTATTATGTTGTGATCTGAGTATATTGTTTTTGATATGATGACATTTCATATCAGATCATCATTGTTGGTGAAGATGAGGTCCAGCGTATTCTCTAATCTTGTGGGCTCTACTATTTGCTGGTTTAAGGTGAATTTGGTGCAGAGATTTAAAAGTTCATGTATGTTCGAGTTTTCATCTGAGCTGCCTCCTGGTGTTATCTCTGCTACCACATTATTTGCAATATTCCTCCATTTTAGGTGCCTTAGGTTGAAGTCCCCCAGGAGCAAGATGTTGGGGGCAGGAGCTGGAAGATTTTCCAGACAGTGGTCAATTTTCAGGAGCTGTTCCTGGAATTGTTGGGACGTTGCATCCAGAGGCTTATATACAACCACGATGACCAGGTTTTGATTCTCGATCTTTACTGCTAATACTTCAACTACATCATTTGAGGCATTTAGTAGTTCTGAACATATAAATGACTGTGATATACAGGCCAACCCCCCCCCCTTCCCTTTTGCCTGTTCACTCTGTCACTGTATAGGTTGTAGCCCGGGATCCATATTTCATTGTCCAAGTGATCTCTTATATGGGTCTCTGTGAAAGCCGCAAACATAGCATTTGACTCTGTAAGCAGTCCACTGTACTCTAATCTTCAGAACATTCATGATCTGATCTGACTTTTACCACCACCTCTTTCCTCTTGACATGTCTTCTCCATTTCCTTTGCCTGTCTTGATTCCCCTTTCTTTCCTAGCATGAGCCTCTTAGCCTACTGCTGTGCTCCTCTGCCCCTTGGACAGGTACAGTGGACCCCCGGAAATCGAACATTCTTCGTTCCAGAATGCTGTTCAAGTGCTGTTACCGAATGAATTTATTCCCATAAGGAATAATGTAAATTAGATTAGTCCATTTCAGACCCCCAAAAATACACTTACAATAATAAACTTACATAATAGGTCGAGTTGAGAGGCGTTCGATTTCCGGGGGTCCACTGTATTAGTTTTGAGTGTGTTCAAGGTTTACATTAGTTTTGAGTTTCATCTCCAGTCCTGCTCAACCTGGACCCAAGTCAAGAAACACTTGTCCTGTTTTCCTGGCAAACTTTACCTACTCTAACCTGGGCCAGGTTCCCTTACCTCTTTAAGGGGGGGGGGAGGATCCTTGTCATGGTAAAGAGGTTATTGATCTGAGGAATTGGACCTTTTGGTCTTCTTCCTCAGACCGAACCTAATTACCCCCCAATCTCCTCTTCCCTATCCCTTACCTCCTTTTCCTCCTCTCCCCATCCCCTTCCCGTTTTCAACCTTTGGGGTTCTTCCTTCAGGCATTCTAGTTCCTAGGTAGGATGAAGAGTACTGTGGTCCAACCCATTCCGTTTAGGTCCTTGGTGGTGGTGTAGTTTGCTGTGGAATTTGATCAACTATGGATGTCCCATTCCCTCTCCAGTTCTTAGGGGATGGCTTTGGGTATCTTTCAGGTGATGGGTGTATTTCTGGAGGCTGCCTGTCGGATTCCGGGAGGTGGTGGCTGAAGGAGGTATGCTTTGTGGTGGGTATCCGGCCACCCTCTCTTTCATCCACTGAGGTGGCTCGGTAGATGTGAGGTTGCTATCCCGGATTGCTAGTTTACTGGCATGAAGGGTAGGGTATGGCACGGGTTCCATGCAGCATCTGCACTACTTGTGGTGTTGGGGTTCTCTTGGGCACGGAGGGGGATTTACGACCCTTTCACTCTTCCTAGGTGCTATCCCCCGACATTCCCCCTTTTTTATTCTTTCTTTTTTCTTTTTTGTAAAAAACAAAAAGAAAGAAGCGACATAACCACGGAGTCCCAAATCCATGAACCAGCTCCTCCCGGGCCCCTTTCTGCTACCACACCCTGTTCTGACCCTATCTCGTTATTTGACTACTCTTCAGACCTTTCTAATGCCCCTGTACCTTCTGCTGATGCCGTTTCGTCGCCAGCTCCAGATGCCGAGGTTTCATCTGACTCCTTCGATACATCCGACATCTGCACTTCTTTGACCATGCTTCTGGCTTCTCCCTCTATGGTGTGACAATTCTCGGATAGCCCACCCATCTCAAGTCGGACCAACTCCAGTTCCACACCTAAACGACCAAGACCATTATAACTGATGACACTTCTATTACTTCTCACTCTGCCCGGAAAAACCGAGATGACTCTCGCTTCCCTTACACACTACGTTTCAAAGAACACAATAGACTAAGCATTTTACTCTACAACCGACATCTCCTACTGACTATCTTTCAGATCATAGTATCAGCAAGGCTGTGGAAACTTTTTAGTCACTAAAGGTTCCACAGGGTAAGGGAGCCGTCAGGAGCCTTACACACCGTGGATCGGCCCTCGGAGTTTATAAACCCACACACCCAACAAAACATACACACACTCCAGCTGATGACGGTGACTATTGTGTATATATTTAATTGATAGATTTATCCACCTAGGAACACCTAGGCAAGTTTGTACAGCTAGAGACTAACAGTAGGATTATTAAGGCAACGTTAGGTATTAATAGTGTAGCTCTAGCACCCTAATATAGGTAGTTATAGACCTGAATAGACAGGCATTAGATTATGTTAGCTAACGAGAACTGGCAGCGCTACACTTGAATTTAGCGGGAAAGAGCCCAGTTCTTGCTTCCCAGACCAGACTCCACACGAACCAGACGTGCTAAAATTAGGCAGCACCCCCCACGTGACCCAACATCTGTCCTGGGGCCCTGGAGGAGATCCCGAAGTACCGTGGAAATCTGCCTCCATCCAGACCCATTACAGTAAGACTAGGCTTTCTTTCTCTCAGTATCTGGCCAGTTTTCTGGGGGAAACGTTAGTGAAGTTATCTGTGGGTCTTAAGCAGACGGAAACCTTTGTGTTGGTATGTACCAGCGTCGTCTCTTAAGTTCAGTCTGGAAGCTAGTGTTACTTACTGCATATATTACTCAAGGGACATCCTAGTAACCAGGGAACTCTGAGGTGCAGACAGGACACTAATTTCACCATCTTTTGCAGACAAAGTTTCTTCACTGCACATGGTGTTAGGAGGGGTTATATATAAGGATGACCAGGACACATAGCCACCTTTTTTCCAAGTAAGTAATCTCCCTTCTAGTATTGTGTAGGCAGTGTGGGGTTCCCCTTACTGCAATCAGCTAGAAATTTGTACCATAGCCACTTGTAAGTCTGAGAGAAGTGTCTCAGAGTGTCGGTGTCAACAGTGCTTGCCCAGAGTGCAACTTACAAGAGGCCAATCCAAACAAGTTTCTACAAAGGCGCTCCTATGCCATGTTGGTCAAAATATTTCATTTCATGCTCAAGAGCGGTACACGCATTGTCACAGTACACAATGCTAGCCAAGCCCATGATCTTTCTCTCCTTACCACAGTAGATGCTATCCCTTTAACAATTCAAAAACACCACTCTCAATTCTTGTAGTGGTACTGTCATTCTACCTCATGCCATTGTTCAACATAACTTCCAGACATGTGGTGACAACATTCTCAAACAACTCAAGCTTCAAGACCTCCCAATTCTCAAAGTAGACATGTATATACTACCTACCCGCAGGTGGAGACGCTACCCCTGCAATGTAGCTCACTTAACTTTTGACTGTCATGAGCTTATGTCCTCCGTTTATATTGCTGGACACCATCTCAAAGTCTGAGAGTTGATCACTACACCACAACAGTGCAGAAATTGCTGGCACTTTGGCCATCCAACAAAATATTGCAAGTCTAGTCTGTGGTGTTGACCATACAATTACATCCTGCAACCTGAATCCCTCTTGCCTTAATTGTAATGACTCACCTGGCTTTTCCTCGCCATTGCCAAGTTTACGTAAAAAAACAAGAAATTCATTGTCTCAAAGAGAAAGGTTTCACATATGCCATGGCAGTCTCTCATCTTCGCCTCCAGGGGAAACTTCCACAACTCTGTTATTCTGGTTACTAAGAGACCTCCAACCTTGGTAGTACCTACTTCCTCTGTCTCTAGTGTCACAACTTCCTCAGTCACCTCTATCTCTTAACTCTTTTGCAGTGAGAACCCTTCTTCATCCTCTGCTGATGAGCTGTTACACTTATTTTCCACCTCAGTTTTAACTGCAGCTTCACATTCTATACCTCAAACCTCGAGCAAGCATTCTTAGAAATACGTGCCTTGGTGGTCTCCTGCTTGTGCTCGTGCAGTACTTTTGAAACGTGCTGCATGGGGCCGATATCATTACAATAAGACCACAGAGCATCTCCTTGATTTTAAATGGGTGAGAGTGGTCGCCTGACATGTCATCCGTGAAGCTAAATGCACTTGCTGGCAAGATTGTTTCTACCATTACTTCTGCTTCCTCAATGAGTGCAGTTTGGAAAAAAGTGCAAAAACTGAGTGGAAAGTTCTCTCCAGACCCTCCTCGCATTCTCCAGGTTGCCAGTGTCAGAATTGCAAACCCTCTTGACTTTGCCATGGAAAACAGAAATCATCTTGTCCATATCTCTAAAGGGCTCCATCTATGCTCCTCATTTCTTTCTTGCAAGCCTGCCAGAGTTACTACCCTTAGACTTTTCTTCTAGCAGAGAAGAGCCCTATAATGTGTCTTTTACACTTTTAGAACTAGTTCACACTTTCCGCTTGACGATCATCAGCAGCTGGGCCTGATGGCATATTCGCATGCTTCAGCATTTGCATCTGTCAGCCCTTACAGTCCTCTTACGTCTTTTCAATCTTATTTGGTCGCAAGGAGTTCTTGCCCAGCTGTGGAAATCTGTTATAGTTCTACCTTTTCATAAACCAGGTACTTTAGGACATGATGCCTCACACTATCGTCCCATTGCTCTTACCAGTGCAGTTTGCAAGGTGATGGAACGTCTGGTAAATAGACATTTGATGTATGTATTTAGACACAATACGTAGTCTCTCCCCCCATCCCCCGTCAATATGGCTTTCATAAGGGCCGCTCTACTAATGACCCCTTATTCCGTTTAGATACCTATGTCCGTAATGCCTTTGCTAGTAACCACTCCGTTATAGCAGTCTTTTTTTTTTTTTTTATCTTGAAAAGGTATATGACACTACTTGGAGGTATAACATCTTGGCCCAAGCTCACTCCTTAGGCCTCCTAGGCAAACTGCCATTTTTTCTTGCAAACTTGTATGAGAGATATTTCTGTGTTCAAGTTAATAATTTGCTTTCCCCAGACTTTGTCCAAGCTGAAGGTGTTCCTCAGTGATGTGTCCTTAGCACCACCCTTTTCTCCTTT